>MU736907.1:0-48669 GCA_026770625.1 Nicotiana glauca | reverse complement strand
CCAAAATAAACACACACAGACAGATAAACAGTCAGGAAGTCAACGTGGAGCAAATATCCAGGAAAGGTCAATTGTCTTTATTAATTTGAGAAAAACGAAGCTTAAGTTTTTTAGAAAATCCAATTATTAATTTAATGTGATCTATTACCCCGCTCGCGAATCATCCATGTGACGCGGTACACATAATATACATGCTCAGATAGCCAATTAGAATTTTATCGAGGAATAATTATCCAAATAAGCCAATCCTCTGTTTAACAAGTTCAGAAAAAAAATGATGTTTAATCTCTTTTTAAATTCTTTTACTAATCAAAGGTGATTTAAACAATCTAAGTCGTCGATGGGTTGATAATTAATTCAAGTATAACATGCTGATGGGTCCTAACTACCCGGACAATAGCATAATAGTAGCTACGCACGGACTCTCGTCACCTAGTGAGTACGTAGCCCTCACAAATAGGAGCACATAACCAATTTAACTCACCTATGGGGTAAATTCCCCCTCACAAGATTAGAAAGGAGACTCACCTCGCTCCGAAGACTTGCCACCAGCATTCTACATCCTTCCGAAAGCTTGAACCAATGCACAACGCCCCGAAACTAGACAATGATCATACAAACCCATTAATATATGCTCAACTATACTTACAACTCAATTTACAACAATTCCTAACCCCGAACGAAAAGTTGACCAAATNATAATTTTCTCCTAATTCCATACTCAAAATCATGGCTAAAATCCAAGGTTATAATCTTCTAGGTTTCCAACCAAACCCCAATATTTACACTAATTTCCATGCTTAATCTCATACATAATCAATGTATTTAGCTTATAATAGGTAGGGATAACATACCTTAATCCTTGATGACAAAAATCCCTTCTTGAAGCATCCCCAAAATCGCCCCAAGCCAAGAAAATATGAGAGAAATGAGCCAAATCACAACTTAAAATAATGCTTCTACCTCAGTCATTTCTGCTTCTGCGGAAATACTACCGCTTTAGCGGTTCCGCTTTTGCGGTCCAGAGCTGCTTTTGCAGTCCTGGGCTTGGCCCCATTTTCCGCTTCTGTGCTCCCATCTTCCACAGATGCGGTCCCGCTTCTGCGGTACCTTGACCGCATCTGCGGTCCACGACCCCTTGAACCAAATCCGCTCCTGCGGCTCCCTCAACCGCTTCTGCGGGACTGCTTCTGCGGCTCCTTTTTCGCAGAAGCGGAAATACCAGATACCAGCAAAGTCAGCTCTTCCAAAAATCAAATTTTTGATCCGTTAACCACCCGTAATCCACCCGAGGCCCCCGGGACTTCAACCAGTCATACCAACCAATCCCAAAACACATTTCGGACCTGCTCGAGGCCTCAAATCACATCAAACAACGCTAAAATCACAAATTACACCTCAATTCAAGCTTTATGAACTTTGAAGTTTCCAACTTCTATTTCCGATGCCGAAACCTATCAAATCACGTCCGATTGACTTCATATTTTGCAAACAAGTCATATTTGACATTACGGACCTACTCCAACTTCCGGAATTTGATTCTGACCCCGATATCAAAAAGTCAACCCCCCAGTCAAACTTTCCGAAAACCTTCAACTTTCTATCTTTAGCCAAATGGCTTCAAAATGGTCTACGGACCTCCGAATTCACTTCCGATCGCGCCCCCAACTCCAGAATCACTATACGGAGCTATTCACAGTCTCGAAATTCCAAACGGACGTTGATAACACCAAAATGCACTTCAAACCAAACTTATGAAATTTCTTCTAAATACTAACTTCCACAATAGGCATCAAAAGGCTCCGGGGTTATCCAAAACCCTCTCCGGGCATACGCCCAAGTCCGTAATCATCATACGAACCTACTGGAACCTTCAGATCCCGATTCTGAGGTTGTTTACTCAAAATTCCAATCCTAGCTCATTCTTTCAATTTTAAGCTTCCTAAATGAGACTTCTCTTCCCAATTCAACTCTGGAATTCTCGAAATTCAATTCCGACCATGCGTACAAGTCATAATACCTGAAATGAAGCTGTTCATGGCCTCCGACTGCTGAACGGAATGCTTGTACTCAAAACAACCGACCGGGTCGTTACATTCTCTCCTACTTAAACATACGTTCATCCTCGAACGTGCTGAGAACTGTACTTGAGTAGTCTAAAATCACTATTTAACACCTCACGCACCTTCCCGTTCTACCAAGACTTAGCTGAGCACATAAGCTCGATAAATTATGAGAATGTTCCCTTTTATTCAAGCAAATAAGCCTTAGAGCCCGATTCCGACGTCCGGAATCCTATGCTAGGCCTGTTTCCAACATACGATCACCATATCAATCACTTCACACTGTACTCAAACATAACGACATAACTTTGCTGAATTCTTACTTTGCAACACTAAATCCACAGGACCACCATAATATTCTCTGATTAACTTAGCCAAAATCCTACTGATCCAATACTCCCATTGCACCCCATGACATATATAGGTCTTACTCTAACCTTTACCATACCGCCATGACGGACGAGATGTACCGACATTCATAATCAATCGCCGAGTCAACAAAACATTAGGTCTACACTCCTAACAAGGCCCTTACCTCCTTCTGAACCCAATAAGGGTCTTATTTTCGTAACATACCTCGTTTAGCTGGATTGCACAGAATCCTAGATCAAGGGATCTCGTCTCATCCAATACAACTGCTCGGGCAATAAGCCACCTCAGAAATTATTAAAATCTCATATGATGCTACCATACGCCAATAGGCCACCAATCCAAACACAACACAAATAGGAAATTGAATTCTGGAAGGAATTATCTAAACCCCGCACTAATACGGACTTTTCCTAAAAGGATAGGAAGCGAAACACATAAAGGAATAGCACATAGAGAACTAGACTCGACATCACACTGTTGCGGCGCACAACCTTATCCACATGGCGGTGTGCCACCCGATCCATAAATAGATCTCACAAAAGGAGATTGCACTTTGAGCTAAATCTGCTCATTACAACAAAACATCGAATTTCGATCGCAAGCACATTAAGTGCATAATACCATCCCTGAGGAAACACATAGTGCTATAGGCTATGAAACTCAAGCACAACTCAGGTGCGATATACAACATAAATCTCAAAGCCATCCTGCTCATAACATATCATTTCTATGCGGATTCCCATCACGTAAGCAATTTCCTCAAGCCGTCTCACGACTCATACGGCGCAATACATCATTACCTGGAATAGCTGATGAAAAATAACACCCCAACCATTCTTCCACAGGGATCGCTCGCTGAAATGAACACAACTGGCCAGATATAAAGCCCTGTTCACATATATACATCAATACATCGATCTCAAGCCGATTTCTGATTGCACCAACTTGGCGAACAACCTTTCAAAGGTTCATAGTAACTCTCTTTTCCTCATGACACGTAAGAACAATCGTCATAAACGGAGCAACCTCCCCAGTTCATAACTCAATAAACAAAGTGCCCTCCAGGCATAGTTTCTCAAACAAATGTTATTGCCACAATACTCATACTTGCTTAATTCTTTAGTCAATCAGGTGACTACATGCTACACTTACACAATCTTCCCGTGGGACACGCTCCCACAATCTTCTGAAATAAATATCGAGCCTGCTCATTCCAACCAACGGTCGCACTAACGCTGAAAAGCGATCAAGAATCCCTAACCAGGATACAAAGCCTTTTTCATAAAACATCGATCTTCGGTGACTCTGAAGCCAATACCAATTTACTCTAATCATTCAACCCTTTCCTTGTGACATCATAGTCATTACTAAGCTGTAACCTTGATCCTCACTTCAAATTCCATACCTCTCAATGCACCCAATGTGCCGATATATGATAGACACAATTTCCATCACAACCCTAGAACCACTGATAAACTAACACTTCATCATGTAAAACTTTTCATTTAACTCACTTTAGGAGAGTCATAGCAACACCTAGGTAACTTTCCATAACCGTAGAATATGCAAATCTGCAAGTGGTGGTCCAAGCCACCATAACCCTTTCCGGGATCTGCTTCTACACAAAGAGCCTTAGAAATAGAAGGCTTCTGAATAACATCAATTGCGACGGCTGACAAGCCTGATACGCACCGTCACAAATCATACACACAACCTGATCACGCTGAATGAACTAATCACAGATCCCAACATGCCAAATTCAACTATGGCTAATCAATCCCTTTCCTTCAAATTTATCCTTGAGTGCTTTGGAAATAGTACCAATTCTCTTCAACACATAACACGCTCCATCTACACTCATCCCGAGTGACCTTGAACCACGAGACCATGCTGTCTCAACCCCTACGAACCATTTCGTACTTCCCAATTGCTACATCACAAGCCAACCATCACGGGATATTTTGTGCAACTTTTCATAAGCATGCTTTTCAAGCTTGATCCTTCATTGTACCTATAAACTCGATATCATTAGGCACCACACTTTACCTCTTGAATTCACTAAGACCGTTACTGAGAGCCATCCGCTCTGACTTGGTCCCGAATATAATCGGCTACATAGATCTCATAACACAGGAGTACCCTCTCAACGAGGCACCTAGCAGAATTACTCCCTTTAAAACCTGTTTCCATAGGAGGTACACATCCCGAATCCCTTCCCAAGTTCGAACATGAGCCCATAAGGCCAATCATAGCACATCCTTAACAATTTCTCTGCTCAAATTACTACTTATGATATTTTTCCGTAACTGAGATGATCCCCTCAGTATGCTATTAACCAGGAACTTCGCAAGTAGCTAACCATGAAGTCCAAATCATAGGTGGTGGGACTCTCCCACTTAGCTTGAAACCATTATTACAATACTCTGAAGTTCATCATTATTCTTAATCTCTTGTTGACAAAGACCTTGTGCAACCATCCGCCGCAAATTCTCGGAATTCTCATGTAAATCCCCATTTCTCATATTCTGAATCATCATCCACCTCCGCACCAACAATCGCTGGCATTCTCGATATCTTACCGTAGAAACCCAATTGGATTCTCCAAATCATTAACACCATTCACACAACAATTCCCCTTGCTGCATATCCAGTAGAACTCTTCGCAGGAGCCTCGCCAACCACGCGACTGCTACCCTGCTCACCGGAATACCCCACCTGTCGAAATCACTCCCCGACACCTTCCAACGCTGCTGCATGGGGTACCATCACTACGACACCAATAACCCATCCTGAGTTCGAGCTCACTCTCCAACTGTACGAGTCCATTAATCCCTCGTGGACATCCATTAAATGTGCGACAACATCCTTTCGCTTCACAGTCGTGCTACGTCTTTCTTCACTTCAAGCAGCTCATTTTCGTCATACACAATCTCCTGCCGCATAACAACACTATGCTTCGAGTTATTCTACCGACTTCCATTTCCCGTCGCTGAAATCCCCACTTCAAATTAGATCTGAAAGCGCTGATAACCAAGCACCGATATTCTCAAGTCGTTCCAGACTCCCTTAAGGTGCATAGTTTTCTCATTACCAATCCCCTACGCAGCTCCGCTGCTCTCCCACTTTGGCAGGACTCATCTCCTTAATCGGTCACTCGACCTTGCTGCTCATACTCGGCCTTTAGAAATTTTAAACACTGCATGGCACTTCCCACATGTCTTTTTCATCTCTTGTTGCTCAGTTGTTACCTTAATAAAATTCATCCTTATAGAACTTGAATCCACAATTTGCTATTAATCCCAAACCTCTTCGAAGGTCGTCTTTATCAAACCACCAACATTTATAATACTGATTCAGTCCGGAACCATCACATCCCGCGATATCCGATAGCTGCATTTCCAATGCCATTTCACAATATCTTGCCTCAAGGGCTGATCATAGAAGATCGTAACATTGATAAACTTAATACGTCCAATTAGGAAAACAACACCCCAATAGAGGAGAGAACTCCTTCACGCTTGCAATTACCATGCTTCATTACTTCCACTAGTCCACATCTGACCATCCTTGGTTCGATTGACTTTCCCTTGCTGGGAATAAAATACTGAATCCTTTTGATTACATACTGAGTAAACCTCCCTTAAATTCATTCACTGCCTTGACATGTAGGCAAACACCCTACCATCACACCAACACTGCAGAAAAATTGCTCATGAGCATCATGGCAACCTGTGCCTAGCCTCAAGGCTCTTAGAAGTTCTGCTACTGAGCTGAACAGTAGAATACCCTTCCATAATGCGACTATAATAGTCCAATCAACTATACCGGGAAAAATCATCCCGCACCACATTTGTAGTACCATTTCAATTCTCCAATTTTCGATTTATAACAAGCGCTCGCGTCGCGCAAGATTGAGTGGAAAGGAATCAAAGGCATAAGCATCAAAGGAATAGAACCACACGATAAAGAAATCAAGAAGGGAAGTACTTATAACAGTCCTGCAGCATCCCGAGGATAAGTACAGACGACTCCGTATCGATCCACGAGACTCTACTAAACATGCTCATGACTCGTGAGACCGACGGAAACCTAGTGCTCTGATAACATGTTGTCACGACCCAAAATCCACTAAGGGTCGTGGTGGCGCCGGACACTGCTGTCAGGCCAGCCAAGTCAAATACTAAATTAAATCTCGTTTAACACTTTTGAAATACAGGATTTTTCCTTCATTATTTAGAAATTTTAAAGAATATATTTTCGAATCGAATTTAAAAGCTAAGCAATTAATACAATACTTCGAACCATCCCAGAACCCGGAGTCACAAGTGCATGAGCATCTACTAACAGGAGAAATAACATATAACATCCATCCGGAATACAATGGACGGAAAGTAAATACAGTACAAAGGATGGGACTACTCTAGCTGCGACCGTCTCGAATGATGCAACTCATCTAGTCTCAGCGTCATCCATGCTGCTACGCCCAATGGGCTACTAGAGGTGTATATATATCTATGCAGCAAAAATGTACAGAAGTGTAGTATGAGTACGTAATCAACGTGTACTCAGTGAGTGTCCCGCCTAATCACGAAGGGGTAGAGATGAGATGGTCAACTATGACACACTCTATTGGTCCAACAGTTATTTATTCTCAAAATACATATCAACAGTGGATTTATTATCTAATATGAATTTTATCCAAATACAGGAAACAAGTAAACACGTAATTCCTTCATAGGAAATTTCCAAGGTTTTCTTTCATTATTAACAATATGATCTCGAGCCATAGTGAGGCATGTAACAGCTTAAATAAATCCAGGTAGCAATATATGCATGTGCAAATCATACTGAGGTAACGGCCCGATTCAACAGAAATAAATGTGCACTTGCCGTGGGTCGACGACGCGCTTATAGATGCATCTATTAATCTGCCGAGGCATTCGGCCCATTCCAAAATAAACACACACAGACAGATAAACAGTCAGGAAGTCAACGTGGAGCAAATATCCAGGAAAGGTCAATTCTCTTTATTAATTTGAGAAAAACGAAGCTTAAGTCTTTTAGAAAATCCAATTATTAATTTAATGTGATCTATTACCCCGCTCGCGAATCATCCATGCGACGCGGTACACATAATATACATGCTCAGATAGCCAATTAGAATTTTATTGAGGAATAATTATCCAAATAAGCCAATCCTTTGTTTAACAAGTTTAGAAAAAAATGATGTTTAATCTCTTTTTAAATTCCTTTACTAATCAAAGGTGATTTAAACAATCTAAGTTGTTGATGGGTTCATAATTAATTCAAGTATAACATGTTGATAGGTCCTAACTACCTGAACAATAGCATAATAGTAGCTACGCATGGACTCTCTTCACCTAGTGCGTATGTATCCCCCACAAATAGGAGCACATAACCAATTTAACTCACCTATGGGGTAAATTCCCCCTCACAAGATTAGAAAGGAGACTCACCTCGCTCCGAAGACCTGCCACCGGCATTCTACATCCTTCCGAAGGCTTGAACCAAGGCACAACGCCCCAAAACTAGCCAATGATCATACAAACCCATTAATATATGCTCAACTATACCTTACAACTCAATTTACAACAATTCCTAACCCCGAACGAAAAGTTGACCAAATTGCCCTCGGGCCCACGTGCCCGGAATCCGATATTTTTCGAAGATAAAGGTTACCCATGACCTTAGGAACTTAAATATATAATTTTTCTCCTAATCCGATACTCAAAATCATGGCTAAAATCCAAGGTTATAATCTTCTAGGTTTCCAACCAAACCCCAATATTTACACTAATTTTCATGCTTAATCCCATACATAATCAATGTATTTAGCTTATAATAGGTAGGGATAACATACCTTAATCCTTGATGACAAAAATCCCTTCTTGAAGAATCCCCAAAATCGCCCCAAGCCAAGAAAATATGAGAGAAATGAGCCAAATCATGACTTAAAATAATGCTTCTGCCTCAGTCATTTCTGCTTCTGCGGAACTACTACCGCTTAAGCGGTTCCACTTTTGCGGTCCACATCCGCTTTTGCGGTCCTGGGCTTGGCCCTATTTTCCGCTTCTGCACTCCCATCTTCCGCAGATGCGGTCCCGCTTCTGCGGTACCTTGACAGCCTCTGCGGTCCACGACCCTTTGAAACAAATCTGCTACTACGGCTCCCTCAAACGCTTCTGCCGGATCGCTTCTGCGGTTCCTTTTCTGCAGAAGCGGAAATACCAGATACCAGCAAACTCAGCTCTTCCAAAAATCAAATTTTTGATCCGTTAATCACCCGGAATCCACCCGAGGCCCCCGGGACTTCAACCAATCATACAACTAATCCCAAAATACATTACGGACCTGCTCGAGGCCTCAAATCACATCAAACAACGCTAAAATCATGAATTGCACCTTAATTCAAGCTTTATGAACTTTGAAGTTTCCAACTTCTATTTCCGATGCCGAAACCTATCACATCACGTATGATTGACTTCAAATTTTTCACACAAGTTATATTTGACATTATGGACCTACTCCAACTTCCGGAATTTGATTCCGACCCCGATATCAAAAAGTCAACCCCCGGTCAAACTTTCCGAAAACCTTCAACTTTCTATCTTTAACCAAATGGCTTCAAAATGGTCTACGGACCTCCGAATTCACTTCCGATCACGGCCCCAACTCCAGAATCACGATACGGAGCTATTCACAGTCTCAGAATTCCAAACGGATGTTGATAACACTAAAATGCACTTCAAACCAAACTTATGATATTTCTTCTAAATACTAACTTCCACAATAGGCGTCAAAATGCTCCAGGATTATCCAAAACCCACTCCGGGCATACGCCCAAGTCCGAAATCATCATACGAACCTGCTGGAACCTTCAGATCCCAATTTTGAGGTCGTTTACTCAAAATTCCAATCCTAGCTCATTCTTTCAACTTTAAGCTTCCTAAATGAGACTTCGCTTCCCAATTCAACTCTGGACTTCTCGAAATTCAATTCTCACCACGCGCACAAGTCATAATACCTGAAATGAAGCTGTTCATAGCCTCCGACTGCTGATCGGAGCTCTAGTACTCAAAACGACCGGTTGGGTCGTTACACTCACTATCGAACCGGAAACTTCTAAAATTCAACTTTCGACATTTCAAGCCTAAATTAGCTATGAACCTCCAAAACACAATATGAACAAGCTCCTAAACTCAAAATCACCCAACAAAGCTAAGGATCCATCAGAATTCCGTTCCGAGATCGTCTTCATACTGTTCCGACTACAGTCAAATTTCCAGAACTTAAGCTCTCATTTAGGGACCAAGTATCCCAAAACTCTCCGAAACTCCAAAGAACTCCTCCTGGCAACTCAAAATTGCAAAAACAAATACGGGGAATGCATTTAATAGTGGATCGAGGCATAAATTCTTAAAATGACCGGTCGGGTCATTGCATTCTCCACCTCTTAAACAAATGTTCGTCCTCGAACGTACTAAGAATTATTCTGAGGTTGACAAATTGATTATTTTACTGATGAATTCGTGATTAGATTAGTGGGTTTTAAGCATAAGGGAGTAGATAATTGTTACCCAATCGTTGCTCTTGAAAACCCCTCAAAATTTCTCCAAATCCGAGCTCTCTAGCTTGAGTTTTGTTAAAAATGGCTAACACTCATTTTTGAACAATTTAATACTGCCCAGGTCTATTTTGCATCGCGAACACGGAAGTGGGCTCACATTCACGAACAAGAAATAATAATGCTGCCAAAAATACCCTTCGCGATCGCGAGACGAAGGACACGAATGCGAAGAACTGAGCCCAGGGAATTACGCGAACGCAAATCTGTAATGCGAACGTGTTGAGAAAAAATAAGCCAAGGCTTTAGAGTCCAGTAAACCTATGCGAACGCGATGGCATTGACGCAGATGCGATTGAGGAAAACACGAAGCTCCGCGAACGCAAAAGTGTAAATGTGAACGCGATGAGAAAGCTGGTCCTCTTCCAGAATTACTCTACGCGAACGCATGGAGAAGGACGCGAATGCAAAGATCAAGAAGATCAAAACTACGTGAACGTGAGGATGAGACCGCGAACGCGAAGAAGGATTTGGAACCTACAACTGCTGAAGATTTCTGCAATATTTTCAAACTCTAAAAATGCTCCGTTGAGCATCCGAAACACACTCGAGGCCCCCAGGACCTCAACCAAACCTACAGACATATCCCATAACACCATTCAAACTTGTACCAATCCTTAAAACACCTAAAACACCGTCTAAAACTTGATTAATTCAAGGATTTGAGCCTAAGAACTTCCAACTTCCTCAAAATACACTTCCGATCAAAAACCTAACCAAAACACGTTCGAATGACCTGAAATTTTGCACACACATCCCGAATGACACGACAAAGCCACTACATCTTTCGAAATTCCATTCCGACCCTCGAATCAAATACTCACTATCAGTTCAAAAACTTTAAAAATTCAACCTTCAGCATTTCAAGCCTAAATGAGCTACGGACTTCCAAAATACATTCCGAACATGCTCCCAACCCTGAAATCACTCAACGGAGCTAACAGAACCATTAGATTTCCATTTCGAGGCCGTCTTCACACTGTTCTGACTACGGGCCATTTTTCAACACTTAAGCTCTCATTTAGGGACTAAGTGTCCCAAAACTATCCGAAAATCAACACCGAATGTCCCGGCAAACCAAAATAATAGAAATGAACTTAGAGGAAGCAATTAATAGGGGATCGGGGCATTAATTATTAAGATGACAGGCCGGGACATCACATCCTCCTACACTTAAACATTCGTTTGTCCTCGAACGAGCATAGAGAACATACCTGAAGTAGTGAAAAGATGAGGGTACTGGTTGCGTACATCCTGCTTGGTCTCCCAAGTCGCCACCTCAGCCGGCTGACCTCGCCATTCAACTTTTACTGAAGCAATGTTCTTCGACCTCAACTTTCTGATATGCCTGTCCAATATGGCCACTGGAGCTAGGATAGATCCTTGTCTAACTGGACTGAACTGAAATCCAACACGTGGGCTGAATCGCTCTGATACCAACTTGCCACGACCCCAGTTCACCCTTCATGAACATGTCGTGATGGCACCTAGTTCCTACAACTAGGTAAGCCTAACAATGTGCAAATAATAACCTAACTTGCGAAATGATTAAATAAAGCTAAACATATTAAAATAATAACTGCATATAAGGCCGCTCGACCTATACAACTCAAAACAGAATGCGGAAGCCTACAACTCAATCCCAAAACCTGGAAACTCACGGGAACCACAAGCTAACAGAAATATAATACGCTGATCTAAGTCTAGAATATCTAAACAACTGAGAGAAAAAGGAATAAGCTAAATACTAAAGCTGGAACAAAATAGAGATTCCTGGTCTGTGGACGCGGTAGATATACCTCGAAGTCTCAGTGTATCTCCTCGTGGTAGGTACCTGGATAATCTGCACATGAAAAAAATATGCGCAGGAAGGGCATAAGTATAGCACAGCGGTACTCAATAAGTACCAAGCCTAACCTCGGTTAGGTAATGACGAGGATGGTCAGCGCCCTATTGAGGCAAAATATAATAATAATTAACAATATGAAAACCTGGCAGAAATAACAAATACAACAATGAGATAGGACAGGTCGACGAGGCAATAAAAACTACACAAGAACAGAGTAAACACAGCTCAATACCAATAATAACAATGGATCTCCCGGGATACCGTCCCGTAGTCCATCATATGTGTATATCCGAAGGATCTCCCGGGATACCGTCCTATAGTCTAACTATCAATGTGCAGGGGGATCTATCGAGAATTTAACCCGCAGTCCCAAATTAAAAGTGCAGGGGGATCTACCGGGAATCGAACCCGTAGTCCCAAAGTAAACAAATAAGGGGGAAGCTACCAGAATCCCACATCCGTAGTCCGAATATAAATGCACAACCACAAGCAGAAGATACACAAAAATGAAGTACAAAGGACAAGCAACAGATAGTACTATCCTAGCATGCTTCACGTAGTACAGTCAAGGCAACTTAAGCAATTAGGCAAGTTAAATCAACTAAACATGCTTTTTCTAATCTAGCACGGATTATAATTGCAAATGGAAAAAAACAAATATGAAGGAAACTCAATCTCAATATTTTTAAGTAAAAACCAAATTTTCAACAACTGGCTCAAGTACGCGCTCGTCACCTTGCATAAAAGGCACTTAAATACCAAATAACAAATCCTAAGGGGAAAGGTTCCCCACACAAGGTTAGACAAGCCACTTACCTCGAATCGGCTCCAAAATCTACTAGAAATCATGCCTTTTCCATGAGTATCCGACTCCAAATGGCCCAAATCTGTTCAATTCAATTACACATTATAAATGACATCGTAAACAACTGGTTTTGCTATTAAATTCAAAGCTATGACATGAAATTAGATAAAATGACAAAAATTCCCTTCATGCCAACATCTCAGAATTAGATAATTTTTACATTTTTAGAACCCTCATACTCTCACGAGTCCAATCATATAAAAATCTTATAAATCGGAGGTCAAACACCCACTCAAAACTCAATAGTTTGGTCAATGAAGTTTTACCAATTTTCGTTCAAAAATCCAAATTTTAAAGATGAATTCGTGATTAGATTAGTGGGTTTTAAGCATAAGGGAGTAAGAATCGTTACCCAATCGTTTCTCTTGAAAACCCCTCGAAATTTCTCCCAAATCCGAGCTCTCTAGCTTGAGTTTTGTTAAAAATGGCTAACTGTGACGACCCAAAGGGTCATCACCTGTTTTCTCTCTTTTTTGCGCTTCTGAGGCCTTGAAAACCTCACTTTTTGTCGTCTCAATTTGCGTGCGCAATCCGGGCGCATAGCCGAAAGGCTTAAATATGAATTTTATGTAGAAATTGATGAATTTTGATATTAATATGATTAAAGTTGACTTTGGTCGATATTTTGGGTAAATGGACCAGGGCCCGTGATTTGACGGTCCTGGAGAGTCCGTAGAAAAATATGGGACTTGGGCGTATGCTCGGAATCAAATTTCGAGTCCCCAAGCCCGAGAAATGAATTTTTGTATGAAATTGTTTTTTGAAATTAATTAAGGAAAATGGAAAGGAAATTTGTTCAGAAGACTATGGTATCGGACTCGTATTTTTGTTCCAATGCCCGGTAAAAGTCTTATATGTGATTTAACCGCTTTCTGCAAAGTGTGGTTGAAAATGGACGTCATTTGACGTGTTTCGGACTTAAAAATGGAAAATTTGTGTTTTATGAAAAGTTGGAAGAAATCATGTGATTTGAGGCTTGATTCCATGTATATGATGTTAATTTGGTGATTTAATCGCATTGTTAAGTTCGTAGGTTATTGTTGAGTTAGTGTGTGTGTTTGGTTAGGAGCCCCAAGGGCTCGAGAGTGTTTCGGAGGTGTTTCAGAGTGTTTTCGGACTCAGAAAAATTGTAAATATCTCAGTTCTGGTGTTCTAGTATTTAGTTCTATGTGATCGCATAGGTTGCTTCGCGATCGCATAGTATAGTCTTCCAGGTGCCCACATTTGTTCTATGCGATCGCATACACTCTTCCGCGATAGCATAGGTTTTCCAGCTCCTTCAATGCGAACGCATTTCCTACCCTACGTTCGCAATTCGTTAAAGTCCAAACCTGGACTGCACATGTTTTTCTTCTATGCGTTCGTGACGTGCCTTCCACGATCGCAATGTTTTACTCCCATTACCCTATGCGATCGCAATGCCTTCTCCGCGATCGCATAGAGCATTTTTGCCCAGTGATTTTTAAAGTTCAAAACTGAACCAGTGATGGGATATTTCACATAATACACACGAGTTCATCTTCCCCACAGCCCATAGGCAATTTCTAGAGCTCCCCTTCACCAAAGCTTCTTGGGTAAGTATTGTTTAACTTGTTTCCTTCAATTTCCTTCATCATTTATAAAATTCCTAAGCTCAAATCATGTAATTTAGGGTTGAAATTGGGGGAAATGGGTAGAACTAGGGCTTCTTAATTTTTCTTTGATTTAGACCTCGTTTTGGGTTCAGATTTGAAAATAAATTGTATATCTGGGATCGTGGGGGAATGGGTGATATGAATTTGGTTTGAACCTCGTGTTTCGACCAAGCGGGCCCGGGGTTGATTTTGGAATTTTTGGAAGAAAGGTTGGGAATCTATATTTAGGCATTAGGTTTGATTTGTTTAGCTATTATTGATGTTATAAAGTCGTTATTTCATAGATTTGATTGATTTAAAGCCGAATTTGAGAGGGAAAACGGTCGTTGTGGATTGATTTAGCCGTGGAAGTTGAGGTAAGTGTTTGGTCTAACTTTGGCTTGAGGGAATAGGAGTAGAGTCTTATTTGCTAATTGATATTTGTCGAGTACGGTGTATAGGCATGGTGATGATTATCCTGAATTGTTGTGATTCTTCCATGCTTATGTGATGATTTCTATATACTGTAAAGAGCATGAGATAGAGATTACGATTACTAAACTCCGTGGAGCATGGCTCGAGTTGTGTTATGGATTGATAAGGTATATGACATGAAATGACTCTTTGGAGCAATGGCTCGAATGTTGGAGTAAATTATAAAGCAAGGTACGAAAGAGAGAGATGGTTCATTGGTTATTCCCTCGCTAGGATGTTTTGTTGGTTGTTGATATTGTTTCCCTTGCCGGGATTTAACTGCTTTGTTGTATTTCCTTGCCGGGATTTTCTTCCCTTGTTCGTTTACTTCTTGACCTGTATTTGTCACTGTTGTTTGGATGAGAAAGTATGATATTGGTGGAGCGGGTTGCACGCCGCAACAATGTTAAATGATATTCATGGATCGGGTTGCACGCCGCAACAATGATATCTGAGGCTCAGGTTGCATGCCACAACAATGTTAAACAATATTCATGGATCGGGTTGCACATTGCGACAATAATATCTGAGGGTCGGGTTGCACGTCGCAACAATGATATCTGAGGACCGGGTTGCACGCCGCAATAGTGGCTGACGCCAGTGTGTTTTATTTGGAATATTGGTGTTCTTGATTCGTGTCATGCCCCAAAATCCGAGCGCTCAACCGAGTAAGCCCGACAGAGCAAGCCTTACAGGTTTCATACATACTACCCAACCCAATTCATAATTAAATAAGATATGGGCTCTATTAATCATACTTAGTAAGTATTTTATTAACAAATCCATTTTATTTCCATTAGCAATTTAAATCATAAATATCAAAATATACAAGTTTTGTAAATCGTTTCCAAACATCAATATTTCAATCTTAATTCCAATACCCGACACTACCCATAACCTGTCTATGGAGCCTCTAAATACAACTAAAGAATAATATGGTAATGCCGACAACAAGGCTCTGGCTATACCTTACACAAATACCAAAATAGACTCCGGAATAAAAGTGGCATGAGCCACGTAAGGCCCCGAGAGGAAAGGGGCTCACCAATGCAGCTGGCGAAAAGTGGAGGAGGTGCTACTGTTGGTGGATTGGAGTACCTGCTATAGAACCACCTACAATCATAACACGAATGTAGCGCCCCCGGAAAAAGCGACGTCAGTACATTTGAATTGTACTGGTATGTATAACTAAATACCATTTTACTTGAAAGAACTATCAAACAGGTACAAGTAAATAACATGGGTATATCAAAGATGCAATTCATATAACCTTTCATACAATTTCCAAAACTTAGATTAGGGCATTTCCGTCACATGTTCACCACTATTTTCAATACCACCGCCATATTGATTGGAGGCATTACTCTCAATCAATATTTCATTTCCCCTTATTCAGAATTCAATACTGGCACATTACCACCATATGTGCAACATGGTGTCCGATCACAACCCGATCGGCTAGGTTGCCTTGCCTAGGCATTACTCATTTCTCATTAGTCAACACCTCTGAATATTTCTTTCACACATATCATATCAATTCCTTGGCACCCAAGGTCACCATTATCACATCATTTCTCTTTTCAATATTCATTTAACAAGTTGTGATCATAGACACATATACCACAAAATAATTCAAGTTGCAATCACAGGTAAGTGAGCACATAGCTAGCATGAATAATTCTTTGTTTCGATTTTGGCTTATAGCCCAAGTACTTCATCACATAACTGTACTTTTTTTATCCTCCTCTAATTATTAAGTATGGTACATTATTCACATTGAGGCACATCCATCGCAAATATGTATAGATAATTGAAAATAAATTAATGCGTAATAACAAACAATACACTAACCAATTTAACTCTTACCATACTTTCATAAATGACAACAGAGCTCAATTTCTAATAAAAGGGGATTTTAGACATACATACCTTTCTTGAGCTTTCCTTTAATTACTACGATATTCCGGAAATTCTAGCAACTTCAATCTATTTTGAGACATAGCAAAATTGAACACAAATTAGGAAGATATTCATAATTCTAGCTCATTTGAGCATTTTATCAAATACTAGTTGGGAATCTTGATTTCAAGTCCCCTCTTCAAGATTTTCTTCATTCCCTAACCCAATCTTTACTTATTTTTGTTAAACAATCTTCCCATAAACCTAAGTTGTACATGCATGTATACATAATAGTATTACACCCAATAATCATACCTCAATACCCAATCTTATATTCCAAACTCGAAATTAAAACCTAGGGTATAAAATCTTACCTCTTAGATGAAGAACTTGTGATTGGGTTCATTGATTCTTCAAGATTGATGCAGGATTTGAATGATTTAAATGTTGGGTTCCTATTTATCTCTCTAAAATGCTCTAACCTCTCTCTAAAATTAGTACAAAATGACCCCAAAGGCTATATATCAAAATGGGATCAGGTTATAAAAATTAAAAAATTAACTCTCCGATGTCAACTATGCGATCGCAAAACGGACCGCAGAATGGGTATGCGAGCCGAAGATTCATCATAACTCGTTGCCCAGAACTGGACTATTCTACTTCATTCTGCAACCATTCTGCGATTGCAGAATGGATCTGCGGTCCGCAGAGTTAAAGCTGCGATCGCAGATTTCACGCAGAATCTCATTTTTCCAGCTTTTGGTAATTTGATCATAACTTTGTGTAGGAATGTCCAAATGACAAACGGTTTGAAGCGTTGGAAACTATATTCGAAGAACTTTCATTTGATAGGTTATCCATCACCTAAAACATTATAAATATTTAGATATGCTCGTTCAAAGTATGGACTAGTGCAAGATCATTGGGAATTTTAGCCTATTATGGACTTTTTTCCAATTTTTCTTAGACTTAGGCCTTTCCTTAGACTTCAAATTACTTACCATAAGACTTATACACATATTTACCAAATCCAATGGATTTACACCATATTAATAGCATATAAAAATATTATAATAAGCCTACATGACACCACGAAATCCTAAATCACTTAGCAAAAATTTTCGGGGCCTTACATTCTCCCCCCTTAGGATCATTCATCCTCGAATGAGGGATTCCGACTTAAACGCTTAATATAATAAATCTCTTTTCTCCCCTACATCAAGCCCATAAATTTTGACTAACTCCTAAATTTTTCAGAAATTTTGGCAGAGTCTCCTTTGTAACTAGGCCTATCCACCTGCCAGAGAATCACCAAAATCGTTTTAACAACACATCCACAACTAGACAGAGCACCGCAATGTATATATAAACAATACTAATCTCAGTATTACAAGCACTTCATTATCATAATGATACCAGAACATGGACTGCACAGTTTTAGATCAAAACACCTATTTGGTACCTTTCAAGTCAAACTAATTGATATTCAATCAAGCAAAAATATTTTCCTTCCACGACACTTTCAGCCTTCCAAGTGACCTTCTTAACTTACAAGCTCTATCATGACACATTCTCGGAAATAATATCAACTCCCAAACATACATAACAAGGATGACAGATAGACACATCGCGTGAGTTAATTATCCATTGACTTTACCTTTAATAATTTCCATTGTACAATTTACATTCCCCCGGATATTGCAATTCATGGTAACAACAACTACCCACAATTCCATCACATGGCATCATAACATCAAGAACGTCATTTCATAGTAACCAAATAATTATGTGTTCATAATAGTCCTTACCAGCCATTAATGTAATCACAAAGGTGTTCATCAACAAGGATATAATTTCCTTTCAATCAACAATCCATATGAAGTCAAGCCACGATGATTCTTGCCAGTAGTGCATCACATAGGATATTACCATGATCATATAGTTCAATCAATCGATTCGTACCCGTCCTTTATCATTACCTTATTAGACATAAACATATGGAAACACAAAGCACACAGGGAACAGTTACAAGGAACATCGTACTCCTAGTGCAACCTAATGTGTAATACACTTATGTTACCTTTATTATCAACTCACATAACATCTTCAAGGGAAAATATGGAGAATAACCTGCTCATCCTCCAACTCTAAATCTCTAGGCGAACACTCACACTAAACCCTTGATGACTTTCAACAATTTCTCTAAGATGTGCTATCATAAACTGACCATAAAATTTCCTATCCAATATATATATATGATCACACTGTGAAGCTTCATCTTTGACTTGTCTGAACTTACAATACCCAATAGATCTAATACAGTGAGGAACAATAGAGTTCAAGATCAGGCTGGAGTTATTCAGGAATCCATTAATATGCTAAGTAAAGCATTTCATGAGGTTATATGCTAAGAGACACATAAAGGTTAATACTAACAACACTGACGTGGTAAATTATTGAGAGGACATCAATTATTAGACAAATAAGTCATAGGGGTAACTCGTATATTGGCACTAGGAACCACTAAGGAGGAATACTCAAGTACGTGAACCATTCGTTTTCTAGAGTGTAGGGAAAATCCATTTATCAAGAATAAGAATACTCTGGCACCTTGAATGTGATACGGGTTTCAAAATACATGCAGTTGAATTACACTCTTAACATTACTTGACACACGAAATCTATGCCACAAGCCCGTGATGATGAAAAGAAGTTGAACGCTTATGCGATTATCATATTTCATACAGCTTAACCCTTCCTGATAATTGAGCATATACGAGGGAACTAAAGATACGACCAAAGTTGTCTTTCAAATTGATATGCTCATGATATGTGCAAAAATCTGAAGGAATCTAGTCTCATCCTTAATGCGCCAAGACTTCCTCTTTGATGCCATGAAACATAAATGAATTCAACAATGAGAGTTATCAGATGAAGTAAATAGTAGGGTATAAAAAACTAATGAGCACCATTTAGAACCAACGAGCATAAACCAAGTTGATGACATTAGAAGTCTATAGGAAAGGAGAAATTTGCCCATTCTCAGGGTGCTTGTAGAGTACATAATAGTGAGGTTAATTAAATCATATCATATAGTTGGATAACTAGTTGAGACATTGAGATGATATAGTATTGAAGATACGGGTAAACAACACATGATGCAAGGCAAATCACAGAAAGTGAGAGAGCTTTATGGAAGTAACCTCTACATTGTAACCACTAGGGGGGGGGGTAATATAAAGAGATTACGAGAAGCTACCCCTTTTTTTTGAAAGAAGATATCTGTATGAAGTCACGTGATGTATAGCTCAAGAATTCAAAAATTCAGTTGTGTTTAGCAACTCAACATTATAATGAAGCATTACAACACACTTCTATACAACCAGCTATTACAAGCCATATGGGGAGATGCTATAAGACTTGATTAAGAAAAAGGTTTTGACATACGAATGTGTTACTAGGTGTATTCCTCCTTGTCCAACCCAAAATCAAAAGGCGAGACTTAGACTGATAAGAAGATTGTTGGACTAGCACAAGTGTAAATAATCCATTATTGGAAAGAGATCATTCAATTTTAGCAATGGCGGCATGCTATCAACCCTTAATGAATCTTGAAGTGATATGAGAACCCAATGAGATAGTATTAGAATAATCATGGAGGGTTTGCAAATGTTCACAATGATTTCTTCATGGATTTTAACTTGAGAACTACCCAGATGCTAATGAAATACAGAAGAATATGAGAAACAGGCATCGTGCTATAATAACCCCCAAAGGTGTGCTTGGTCTTAATAGAGAGCCTAGTAGGGGTCCTTACGAGAAAGGAAGTGATACCATGACTTATGGAAGGATATGTTCTCTCATGACTATCGAAAAAGTGTGAGGAAACTGGCACAATGGATTCACTAACTAAAGAAGACAAAGAACACATGTTATGGAGGTGTAAAGAGAAAATAAACATCTATTATGAGTTGGACATGCTTCTGCTATATTAACTCCCAGCTGCAATATACAACCAGGCCATGAGCAACCTTAATACTTGAACAAAGTGAGCAACCTACATCAAGAGGTACCAAGTGGACATGAAAGTTATGGCAACACAATATTTTCCTATGACGGGGATGTGAGGAACCCCAAATTTCGAAAGAGAATTTATGCACACAGTGACCATTTCAATTGACATGTACTCACTTGATAGGTGTTATGGTATGCTCTTATGTTACTAGGCAGTGAGAAGCTTTCATGATGATATTCGCAAGAGAGTAGATTGACTATTCAAACCATATAATCCATATACATAACTGAGTAAAACAGTGACTCGAGAAGGATCACAATGCTGGGATACTTTGCATGGAACTTGATATCACATAGGAAAACTTTACATGTATAGGCTCAAGCGAGTAGATTTTGTCCAATTAAATAAAAAGATTCTGTAAGAAATTCATCGGATATAATCCCTTGGTGAGAATGTAGGAAATCAAGTGGGAAGTATTAATAGTGTTATAACTCAATTCAGGAACATACTTATAGAGCTCAATTCCATATGAGGTTGTGAATAATAAAACTATGATCGAGAGGCTTTGTAAATAATACGTCTCATTCAAAGAGTCGATACACGCAAAGTTTTGTTATTCAATACCTTGTTAAGACCACATTTATGAGAACTCTTCAATATGGATGTACATATACAATGAGCAGAAATTCTGATTTGACTCACTTAACGACGTTAGGTTGATAGGGCAATAGCTTAATCGATACCCCTTGACTCAACATATCTAAAGTACATAGGTAACATACTGATATAACATATGATCTGATGGTGCAGAGACATCAATAGGGACAAGGACACTCCCCTCTTAGCTATATGTTTTACCAATCTATCCATATCTCAATACATTATCCTGACAAGTTCTTGGGCAATCCACTCGGACTCAATGGTGGGATCAATCCCTCCTTACATGCCTCAAATTCATGGATTATGGCATCAAGGTTACCAATCTTGAGAATAAGACATAGAGAGAAAATTAGCTCCTAAACTTGAGCTCTAGGCACGATTGGAGTATCAAAGAAGGGTAAAATTCCTAAAAGTCTGAATAGCCTCCAACTTATAGATGTGGTTGACAACACACTGATAAGAAGGACTCTACTAGACACGGCTCCGAGACATCCTAGGACACTTTAAAACCTTAGGCTCTGATACCAAGTTTGTCACGCCCCAAAATCCGAGGAGCGCGACCGGCGCTCAACCGAGTAAACCCGACTGAGCAAGCCTGACAGGTTTTATACATACTACCCAACCCAACTCATAATTAAATAGGAGATGGGCTCTATTAATCATACTTAGTAAGTATTTTATTAACAATTCCATTTCATTTACATTAGTAGCTTAAATCATAAATAACAAAATATTACAAGTTTTGTAAATCGTTGCCAAACATCAATATTTCAATCTTAATTCTAATACACAACACTACCCACAAACTGTCTACGGAGCCTCTAAATACAACTCAAGAATAATATGGAAATGCCGGCAACAAGGCTCTGGCTATACCTTACACAAATACCAAAATAGACTCTGGAATAAAAGTGGCATGAGCCACGCAGGGCCCCGAGAGGAAAGGGGCTCACCAATGCAGCTGACGGAAAATGGAGGAGGTGCTACTGTCGGTGGATTGGAGTACCTGCTATAGAACCACCTATAATCATAACACGAATGTATCGTCTCTGGAAAAAGGGACGTCAGTACATTTGAATAGTACTGGTATGTATAACTAAACACCATTTTACTAGAAAGAACTATCAAACAGGTACAAGTAAATAACATGGGTATATCAAAGATGCAATTCATATAACCTTTCATACAATTTCCAAAACATAGATTAGGGCATTTCCGTCACATGTTCACCACTGTTCTCAATACCACCTTCATCTTGAGCGGAGTCCGGTCACGACTAGACCATCTAGGTCACCTCGTTGGAGGCATTACTCTAAATCAATATTTCATTTCCCCTTATTCGGAATTCAATACCGGCACATTACCACCATGTGTGCAACATGGTGTCCGATCACAACCTGATCGGCTAGGTCTCCTTGCCTAGGTATTACTCATTTCTCATTAGTCACCTCTGAATCTTTCTTTCACACATATCAAATCAATTCCTTGGCACCCAAGGCCACCATTGTCACATCATTTCTCTTTTTAATATTCATTTAACAAGTTGTGATCATAGACACATATATCACAAAATAATTCAAGTTGCAATCACAGGTAAGTGAGAACATAGCTAGCATGAATAATTCTTTGTTTCGATGTTGGCTTATAGCCCAAGTATTTTAACACATAAATGTACTTTTTTATCCTTCTCTAATTATCAAGAATGGTACATTATTCACATTGAGGCACATCCTTCACGAATATGTATAGATAATTGCAAATCAATTAATGTGTAATAACAATCAAAACACTAACCAATTCAATTATCACCATTCTTTCATAAATGACAACGAAGCTCAATTTCTATTAAAAGGGGTTTTTAGCCATAAATACCTTTCTTGTGCTTTCCTTTAATTACTACGATATTCCGGAAATTCTAGCAACTTCAATCTATTTTGAGATATAGCAAAATTGAACACAAATTAGGAAGATATTCATAATTCTAGCTCTGAGAATTTTATCAAATACTAGTTGGGCATCTTGATTTCAAATCCCCTTTTCAAGATTTTCTTCATTCCCTAACCCAATCTTTACTTATTTATGTTAAACAATCTTCCCATAAACCTAAGTTGTACTTGCATGTATACATAATAGTATTACACCCAATAATCATACCTCAATACCCCATCTTATACTCCAAACTCGAAATTAAAACCTAGGGTATAGAATCTTACCTCTTAGATGAAGAACTTGTGATTGGGTTCTTTGATTCTTGAAGATTGATGCAAGATTTGGATGATTTAAATGTTGGGTTCCTCCTTCTCTCTCTAAAATGCTCTCACCTCTCTCTAAAATCTGTAGAAAATGACCCCAAAGGATATATATCAAAATGGGGTCAGGTTATAAAAATTAGAAAATTAACCCTCCGATGTCAACTATGCGATCACAGAACGGACCGCAGAATGGGTATGCGGGCCGAAGATTTGTTGCAGAACTCATTGCCCCGAATTGGGATGTTCTGCCTCATTCTGTGACCATTCTGCGATCACAGAGTGGATCTGTGGTCCGCAGAGTTAAATCTACGATCGCAGATTTCACGCAGAATCTCATTTTTCCAGCTTTTAGTAATTTGATCATAACTTTGTGTAGGAATGTCCAAATAACGAATGGTTTGAAGAGTTGGAAACTAAATTCGAAGACCTTTCATTTTATATGTTATCCATCACCTAAAACCTTACATATATTTAGATATTCTCGTTCAAAGTATGGACTAGTGCAAGATCATTGGGAATTTTAGCCTATTATGGACTTTTTTCCAATTTTTCTTAGACTTAGGCCTTTCCTTAGACCCCAAATTACTTACCATAAGACTTATACAAATATTTACCAAATCCAATGGATTTACACCATATTAATAGCACATAAAAATATTATAATAAGCCTACGCGACACCACGAAATCCTAAATTACTTAGCAAAAATTTCCTAAATTCTTTGGTTGTTTCTATCTTATATTGTGATTTCCTAATTATAACTATTTCCTCCCCATAACATGATCCCCCTTCTGTTTGTTGACTATTTACTTTTTGTATTTCTTTCCATTGTATGTATATATTTGAACTGTACAGGTTTATCTGGTGGTCCGGTCCTAGCCTCGTCACTACTTCGCCGGGGTTAGGCCAGGCACTTACCAACACATGGGGTCGGTTGTGCTGATGCTACACTCTGTGTATCTTTTTGCACAGATCCAGGTGTTGGAGCAACATTTGAGTAGCAGTAGCATTCTGGGAGCGAGCTTTCAGTCCAGGGACATTCGACGTAGCCTTGCTGACGTCCGCAGGCATGGAGTCCCTTTCTATTTTATTTAGTTTGTTATCATTTGCACCAGAGCAGACAGTTTTATGTTTTATTCAAACCATGTATTTAGTATTCTTTAGACGTTCGTGAGTATTGTAACACCAGTCTTGGCTAGAGGATCTTGTTGAAATTCCGCATTTCTTTCAGCTAATTACATTTGACACTTCCTCTTATTTGTTAAATGCTTCATTGTTTCTAATATTGTCAATGTTCACTAAAAGAGGTAATTGATATTGGCTTGTCTAGCTCCTATTAGTAGGTGCCATCACGACCCCCGAAGGTGGGAAATCCGGGTCGTGACAAGTTGGTATTAGAGCACTAGGTTACATAGGTCTTACAACTCACGGACAAACTCGGTAGAGTCTGAGGGATCGGTACGAAGACGTTTGTATTTATCCCTAGTGGCTACATAGTTAGGAAAGTTTCACATTTGTTCTTTCTTGTCATGGGGTTCTATTTCTCAAGTACCGATTGAATTTATACTATGTTCCTCCGCAGATGGCAAGAACATATGCTTTCTCTTCTACTGTGCAGCAGTCCGAGCCTCCAGTAGTAGCTCCAATGGCAGAGCCTTAGGTTGATTTGGAGGCGGAGGTTCTAGCCCCAGCAGTCGTGGTAGGCTCAGCTTAGGTCCCAGAGGGGTTCATTGCCATCCCAGTTCTTCAGGACGCTCTAGTTTGATTAGTAGGCTTTATGGAGAGTGTCATTGGAGTGGGTTTGCTTCCAGAAGTTTAGCCAGCGGTGGCAGATCAGCCAGGTAAAATAGCTCAAGCCAGGAGTGAGATCACTTTTCAAGAGGCGGCTAATGTGGGCCGTAAAGTTGAGGTGGTCCTGCCACAGAAAGGCAGTTATAGGCCAGATAAGAGGCCTCGTCATGTAGGTAGATTCAGTTGTACCTCATCTGGAGGTAGAGGTACTTATGGTAGAGGCCATCCTCCCAGGCCCTTTCAGTCAGATCCCCATGTCACTCATGGTACTTTAGGTGGTCATTCATGTCGGCAGGGTCAAGCTCAGTTCCCTCAGCTGCAGCGTTCATGTAGATCTTATGAGTGTGGTGAGTATGGTCACAACATGAGGGTTTGCCCGAGGAGGAGGGGTGCTCAGCCGCAGCAGACGAGATCTTGACATGCTTGTGGTGATCCGAGGCACATTGTCAGATATTGCCCTCGTGTTTATGGCAGCTTCCAACATCAAAGTTATCGTGCTATGATTTAGGCATCGGAGGTTCTACAGCCTGCCCAACCAGCTAGGGGTGGTGGCAGAGGTGTTAGATGTGGAGGTAGAGGTCTTAGAGGTAGAGTTCAGGTTGCCAGAGGTAGAGGCCAGCCAGCAGCTAGGCCAAAGGCTGAGTCTTTAGGTGCAAACATTACATGTACCATTCTGATTTGTATTAGAGATGCTTCAGTGCTATTTGACCCTGGTTCTACGTATTCGTATGTGTCGTCCTCTTTTGCACCCTACCTGGTCATGCCTAGTGATGCTATGAGTATTTCTATCAATGTATCTACACAGGTGGGTTCTCCGATAGTGGTCGACCGAGTGCATCATTCCTGCGTAGTAGTGTTTGAGGGTCTTGAGACCCGTGTTGATTTATTGCTCTTAGACATGGTGGATTTCGACATTATATTAGGGATGGATTGGTTGTCCCCATATCATGCTATCTTGGATTGTCAAGCCAAGACCGTGACTTTGGCTTTTCCAGATTTGACCCGATTGGAGTGGAGAGGGACCCCAGGACATACCACCTGTAGTGTTATTTCATATGTGAAGGCTCGACGCATGGTCGAGAAGGGGTGCTTAGCTTATTTGGCATATGTTCGCGATTCCAGCGTAGAGGTCCCTTCTATTGATTCTGTTCCTATCGTTAGGGAGTCCCCCGAGGTTTTCCCTTCAGACGTGTCGGGTATGCCGCTCGACAGGGACATTGATTTCTGCATTGATCTGGCTCCGGGCACTCAACCCATTTCCATTCCGCCGTATTGCATGCCCCTGCCAGAGTTGAAGGAGTTAAAGGACCAGTTGCAGAATTTTCTAGAGAAGGGTTTTATCAGGCCTAATGTTTTTCCTTTGGATGTGCCGGTGTTATTTGTAAAGAAAAAGGATGGTTCGATAAGGATGTGCATTAATTACCGACAATTGAACAAAGTGACGATTAAGAACAAGTATCCACTGCTGAGGATTGTCAATTTGTTTGACCAGCTTCAGGGTGCAAAGTTGTTTTCAAAGATAGACTTGAGATCTAGCTACCATTAGCTGAGGATTTGGGCATCTGATGTCCCTAAGACAGCATTCCGCACTCGGTATAGGCATTATGAGTTCCTGGTCATGTCGTTTGGGTTGACCAATGCCCCGACAACATTTATGGAGTTGATGAATTGAGTGTTCAGGCCTTATTTGGATTTGTTCATGATAGTCTTTATTGATGATATTTTGGTGTACTCCTGCAGCCAGGAGGAGCACAAGCAGCACCTTAGAGTGGTTCTTCAGACTCTGAAGGATAGTCAGTTATATGTTAAGTTCTCAAAGGATGAGTTTTGGTTGAGTTCGATTGCATTTCTGGGTCACGTTATATCAGTAGAGGGTATTCAAGTGGACCCGAAGAAGATTGAGGCAGTCAAGAACTGGCCTAGACTAGCATCAGTGACGGATATTAGTAGTTTCTTGGGGTTAGCAGGCTACTACCGTCGGTTCATGGAGGGGTTTTCATCTATTGCAGCCCCGATAACCAGACTGACCCAGCAGGGTGCCCAGTTTAGATGGTCAGATGAGTGTGAGGTGAGCTTTCAGAAGCTTAAGACAGCTCTAACTACAACACTGGTATTGGTTTTGCCCACAGGTTTAGGGCCCTATACAGTTTATTATGATACTTCCCGTATTGGGCTTCGTGTAGTATTGATGCAGGATGGCAGAGTTATTGCTTATGCTTTGAGGCAGTTGAAGATCCATGAGAAGAATTATCCAGTTCATGATATAGAGTTGGCAGCCATTGTTCATGCTTTGAAGATTTGGAGGCATTATCTATATGGTGTGACGTGTAAGGTGTACACTGATCACAAGAGTCTGCAGTACTTGTTCAAGCAGAAGGAGTTGATATTGAGGCAGAGGAGGTGGTTGGAGTTATTGAAAGATTATGATGTTACTATTTTGTATCACCTAGGGAAAGCCAATGTGGTGGACGACGCATTGAGTAGGAAGTCCGCCAGCATGGGTAGTCTTGCTTATATTCTGGTCAGCTAGAGACCGCTTGCTTTTGATAATTCAGGCCTTGGCCAATCGATTTGTGAGGTTGGATATTTCTGAGCCTAGCATGGGTGTTAGCTTGCACGGTCGCTCGTTCTTCATTATTGGCGTATATTCATGATCGTCAGTTTGATGATCCCTATTTGTGTGTCATGAGAGACACGGTGCAAAGGGGAGGTGCCAATAAGGTGACCTTAGATGATGATGGTCTCTTGAGATTTGCAGGGGCGACTTTGTGTGCCCAACGTTTATGGGATTTGAGATTTGATCTTAGTGGAGGCCCATAGTTCTCGGTATTCTATTCACCTGGTCGTCGCAAAGATGTATCAGGATCTGAGGCAGCACTATTAGTGGCGTAGAATGAAGAAGGATATAGTTGCATATGCGACTCGATGTTTGGATTGTCAGCAGGTTAAGCATAAGCATCAGAGGTAGAGCTTCCCGAGTAGAAGTTGGAGAGGATTACCGTGGATATTTTTACTGGATTTTCGATGACCTGGAAGAAGTTTGATGCCATTTGGGTCCTTGTTTATAGGCTGACCAAGTCAGCACATTTCATTCCTGTGACAATCTCTTATTCATCAGAGAGGTTAGCTGAGATCTACATTAGAGAGATTGTTCGCCTTCATGGGGTGCCGATATCTATCATTTTAGACTGGGGTACATAGTTTACCTCGCGCTTCTAGAGAGTAGTTCAGCGAGAGTTGGGCACACAGGTTGAGTTGAGCACAGCATCTCATCCTCAGACGGACGGACAGTCCGAGCGGACTATTCAAATATTGGAGGATATGCTCCGAGCCTGTGTCATTGATTTTGGAGGCTCGTGGGACTAGTTTTTGCCTTTAACAGAGTTCGCCTACAACAATAGCTACTAGTCCAGCATTCAGATGGCTCCAAATAAGGTGTTGTATGGTAGGCGATATCGGTCTCCAGTCGGATGGTTTGAGCTGGGAGAGGCTCGGTTATTGGGTACAAATTTAGTTCAGGAGGCCTTGGATAAGGCCAAGATCATTCAGGACACGCTTCGTTCGGCTCAGTTATGGCAAATGAGTTGTGCAGATCGTAAGGTTCGGGATGTAGCTTTCATGGTTGGTGAGAGAGTATTGCTTAGAGTGTCGCCTATGAAGGGCGTGATGAGATTTGGGAAGAAGGGCAAGCTTGGCCCTAGGTTCATTTGTCCATTTGAGATTCTCGATCGTGTAGGAGAGGTGGCTTATAGACTTGCCTTGCCACCTAGCTTGTCAGCCATGCATCCAGTGTTTCATGTGTCCATTCTTCGGAGGTATCACGACGATCCAGCCCATAGGTTAGATTTCAGCACTATCCAGTTGGACAAGGATCTGCCTTATGAGGAGGAGCCGCTAGCTATTCTAGACCGGCAGGTTCAACAGTTGAGGTCGAAGAGTTTTTCTTCAATGCGAGTTCAGTGGAGAGGTCAGCCTCCTGAGGCATCGACCTGGGAGTCCGAGTCTGATATGCGGAGCCGTTGTGCTCATCTATTTCCCAACTCAGGTACTTCTTTCTTTTGTCCATTTGAGGACGAATGATTGTTTTAAAGGTAGAGAATGTGACGACCCAAACGGTCATCACCTGTTTTCTCTCTTTTTTGAACTTCTGAGGCCTTGAAAATCTCACTTTTAGTTGCCTTGATTTGCGTGCATAGTCCTAGAACGCAGTCAGAAGTCTTAAATATGAATTTTGTGCATAAATTGATGAATTTTGATATTAATAGGATTAAAGTTGACTTTGGTCAATATTTTGGGTAAACGGATCCGGGCCCGTGATTTGACGGTCCCAGAGGGCCCGTAGAAAAATATGGGACTTGGGCGTATGCCCGAAATCGAATTCCGAGGTCCCAAGCTCGAGAAATAAATTTTTGTGTGAAATTGTTTTTTGAAATTAATTAAGGAAAATGAAAAGGAAATTTGATCAGAAGACTATGGTATCGGGCTCGTATTTTGGTTCTGACGCCCGGTACAAGTCTTATATGTGATTTAAGCGCTTTCTATAAGGTTTGGTTCAAAACGGACGTCATTTGACATGTTTCGGACTTAAAAATGGAAAATTAGTGTGTTTGGAAAATTGGAAGAAATCATGTGATTTGAGGCTTGATTCCATGTATATGATGTTAATTTGGCCATTTAATCGCATGGTTAAGTTAGTAGGATGTTGTTGAGTTAGTATGTGTGTTTGGTTAGGAGCTCCGAGGGCTCGAGAGTATTTCGGAGTGTTTCCGAACTTAGAAAAATTACAGAAATCTCAGTTATGGTATTTAGTTCTATGCGATCACATAGTTTGCTTCGCGATCGCATAGTATAGTCTTCCAGGTGCCCACATTTGTTCTATGCGATAACATGCACTATTCCGCGATCGCATAGGTTTGCCAGCTCCTTCAATGCGAGCACAATTCCTACCCCCCGTTCGCACTTCGTTAAAGTCCAAACCTGGACTGCACATGTTTTTCTTCTATGCGTTCGCGACGTGCCTTCCGCGATCACAATGTTTTACTCCCCTTACCCTATGCGATCGCAATGCCTTCTCCGCGATCACATAGAGCATTTTTACCCAGTGATTTTTAAAGTTCAAAACAGAAATAGTGACGGGATATTTCACATAATACACACGAGTTCATCTTCCCCACAGCCCGTAGGCGATTTCTAGAGCTCCCCTTCACCAAAGCTTCTTGGTTAAGTATTGTTGAACTTGTTTCCTTCAATTTTCTTCATCATTTATCAAATTCCTAAGCTCAAATCATGTAATCTAGGGTTTAAAATGGGCAAAACTAGGACTTCTTAATTTTTCTTTGATTTAGACCTCGTTTTGGGATTCGGATTTGAAAACAAATTGTATATCCGGGCTTATGGGAGAATGGGCGATATGAATTTCGTCCAAACTCGTGTTTCGACCAAGCAGTCCCGGGTTCGATTTTGGAATTTTTGGAAGAAAGGTTGGGAATCTATATTTAGGCATTGGGTTTGATTTGTTTAGCTATTATTGATATTATAAACTCGTTATTTCATTGATTTGATTGAGTTGGAGCTGAATTCGAGAGGGAAAGCGGTCGTTGTGGATCGATTTAGCTGTGGAAGTTGAGGTAAGTTTTTGGTCTAACTTTGGCTTGAGGGAATATGAGTAGAGTCTTATTTTCTAGTTGCTATTTGTTGCGTACGGTGTATAGGCATGGTGACGAGTATCTATACACTGGTGTCTAGCATGACCGTGTGTCCTTATATTGAGATTATTCTGTATTGTTGTGATTCTTCCATGCTTATGTGATGATTTCTATATACTGTAAAGAGCATGAGACAGAGATTACGATTACTAAACTCCATGGAGCATGGCTCGTGTTGTGTTACAGATTGAGAAGGTATATGACATAAAATGACTCTTTGGAGCAATGGCTCGAATGTTGGAGTAAATTATAAAGTAAGGTACGAAAGAGAGAGATGGTTCATTGGTTATTCCCTGGCCGGGACGTTTTGTTGGTTGTTGATATTGTTTCCCTTGCCGGGATTTAACTGCTTTGTTGTATTCCCTTGTCGGGATTGTCTTCCCTTGTTCGTTTGCTTCTTGCCCTGTATTTGTGACTATTGTTTGGATGAGAAAGTACGATATTGGTGGAGCGGGTTGCACGCCGCAACAATGTTAAATGATATTCATGCATCGGGTTGCACGCCGCAACAATGACATCTGAGGGTCAGGTTGCACACCGCAACAATGTTAAAAGATATTCATGGATTGGCTTGCACGCCACAACAATGATATTTGAGGGTCGCCGTAACAATGATATCTGAGGACCGGGTTGCACACCGCAACAGTGGCTGATGCCAATGTGTTTTATTTGGAATATTCGTGTTCTTGATTCATTATAAATTCTTTGGTTGTTTCTATCTTATATTGTGATTTCCTAATTATAACTGTTGCCTCCCCATAACATGATCCCCCACCCTTCTGTTTGTTGACTGTTTACTTTCTGTATTTCTTTCCGTTGTATGTATATATTTGAACTGTACAGGTTTATTTGGTGGTCCGGTCCTAGCCTCGTCACTACTTCGCCGGGGTTAGGCCAGACATTTACCAGCACATGGGGTCGGTTGTGCTGATGCTACACTCTATGCATCTTTTTGCACTGATCCTGGTGTTGGAGCAGCATTTGAGTAGCAGTAGCATTCTGGGAGCGAGCTTTCAGTCCAGGGACATTCAAGGTAGCCTTGCTGACGTCCGCAGTCCCCGAGTCCATTTCTATTTTATTTAGTTTGTTATCATTTGCACCGGAGCAGACAGTTTTATGTTTCATTCAAACCTTGTATTTAGTATTCTTTAGACGTTCGTGAGTATTGTGACACCAGTCTTGGGTAGAGGATCTTGTTGAACTTCCGCATTTCTTTAAGTTAATAACATTTGAGACTTCTGCTTATTTGTTAAATGCTTCATTGTTTCTAATATTGTCGATGTTCGCTAAAAGAGGTAATTGATAATTGGCTTGCCTAGCTCCTATTAGTAGGCGCCATCACGACCCCCGAAGGTGGAAAATTCGGGTCGTGACACTAACCCTCATTTTTGAATGATTTAATACTACCCAGGTTTGTTGTGTATCGTGAATGCGGAAGTGGGCTCGCGTTCACGAACAAGAAATAATAACCCTGCCAAAAATACTCTTCGCGATCGCGAGATGAAGGACGCGAACTCGAAAGCCTGGGCCCAGGGAACTATGCGAACGCGACTCTATAATGCAAACGCGTTGAGTAAAAATAAGCCAAGGCTTCAGAGTCCAATAAACCTATGCGAACGTGATGGAATTGACGCGGAAGCGATTGAGGAAAACACGAAGCTCCGCGAATGCGAAGGTATAAACGCGAACGCGATGAGGAAGCTGGTCCTCCTCCAGAATTACTCTATGTGAATGCGTGGAGAAGGATGTGAACGTGAAGAGGAAGAAAATCAAAACTATGCGAACGCGAGGATGAGACTGCGAACGCAAAGAAGGATTTGGAACCTGCAACTGATGAAGATTTCTGCAATATTTTCAAACTCCAAAAATGCTCCGTTGAGCATCCGAAACACACCCGAGGCCCCCCGGGACCTCAACCAAACCTATGGACATATCCCATAATACCATTCAAACTTGTACCAATCCTTAAACCACCTAAAACAACGTCGGAAACTCGATTAATTTAAGGATTTGAGCCTAAGAACTTCCAACTTCCTCAAAATACACTTCTGATCAAAAACCTAACCAAAACACGTCTGAATGACCTGAAATTTTGCTCACACATCCCAAGTGACACGATAGAGCTACTGTAACTTCCGAAATTCCATTCCGGCCCTCAGATAAAAAATTCATTATCGGTCCAAAAACTTCAAAAATTCAACCTTCGGCATTTCAAGCCTAAATGAGCTACGGACTTCCAAAATACATTTGAAATACGCTCCTACCACTGAAATCACCTAACAGAGCTAACAGAACCATCAGATTTCCATTCCGATGCCGTCTTCATACTGTTTTGACTACGGACCATATTTCAACACTTAAGCTCTCATTTAGGGACTAAGTGTCCAAAACTCTCTGAAACTCAACACCGAACGTCTTGGCAAACCAAAATAGCAAAAATGAACTTAGGGGAAGTAGTTAATAGGGGATCGGAGCATTAATTATTAAGACGACCGACCGGGCAGTCACACTTCAGGTAAGTTTTTAGGTTTTCTTGTTTCTAATAGGGGAATTGAAGTAAATCCTGCACAATTGAAGTTATCAAAGAAATACCAGATGTACTCACAAGCAAAAAAAAGTGCATAGATAAATAGGAAGAATTACAGCCCTGGGGAGATTTATTTCAAAGTCATTGGAAAGAAGTTTTAAATTCTTTTCAGTATCAAAAAATCAAAATCAATTTGAGTGGAATGATGAATGCCAACAAGCCCTCAAGGACTTAAAATCATATTTGTCAAATCCGCCTCTACTGACTAAACCAAAAGATGGAGAAAGGTTGCTTATCTACCTTGCTATGTCAAAAGTGGCAGTAAGTGCAGTGTTGGTACGAGAGGATAAAGGTAAACAATCTCCTTTATATTATGTTAGTAAATCTTTGTTAGATGCTGAGACACGATATCCTCATCTAGAAAAGCTTGCTTTAGCTTTAACTATGGCATCTAGCAAATTGAGACCGTATTTTCAGTGTCATCCTATATCCATAATAAATGCTTTCCCCTTAAGGAATATATTACATAAATAAGAATTATTTGTTAGATTAGCTAAGTGGGCAATAGAACTCAGTGAGTTTGATATTATATATCAGCCCCGAATTGCAATAAAATCTCATGTTTTAGCTGATTTTGTAGTAGATTTTATCACAAATTTAATTCCTCAATCAGAAAAGGAATTATAGGTATTTACCGGATCTAACCGGGGACTTGGATTTTATTTGTCTGATGGTTCCTCGAATTTTAAAGGCGCGGTCCTTGGTATTATTTTAATTTCACTTCAGGGGAAGTCATAAGGCAAGCAATAAAATGTTATCCCATCACTAACAATGAAGCAGAGTACGAAGCTGTGATTGTAGGTCTGGAACTAGCTCGAGAGCTTGGCTCGATGGGTCTAGCAGGATAAACGAATCCGGAGAGAGCCCCCAATTGATCATTTGATATCGGTTATGCACATCAACCCAAGTGACAGCCGGATATTCTATCAAATTTTGCTTCAATTGTTGTGAAGCCACCGAACTTCGAACATTGAGTCCTTAGGTAAAAGCTTGAATGGCCCAATCATCAGGTGGCAGGTCCATCCGTTCCATTTGAAATCAAGATATGAACTCTCTAAGCATTTCAATATCTTTTTGCCTCACTTTGAAGAGGTCCAATTTTCTGGACCTTGATATCCCCAGTGTGTGCTTTCACAAAAGTCTGCAAGCATAGCGAATTAGTCAATAAAATTAGGGGGGTAGGTTCTGATACCATATCATGGCTCCCTTTGACAAGGTTCTCTAAATTTCTTCAGTAAGACTGACTCGATCTCATCATCCTCCAAGTTGTTTCCTTTGATGGTGAATTTGTATGAAGTGACGTGCTCGTTTAGGTCAGTCATTTCATTGTACTTAGGAATCTCGAGCATACAAATTTTTTAGGGATCGGCTTCGGAGCTGCTCTGGGAGGGAAAGGTTTCTGCACAAACATCTTGGAATCTAAGCCTTTCAATATTGGAGGCACTCCCGGGATTTAGTCGACCCTAGAATTGTAGGTTTCCACCTTTTTGTCGTTTGCTTCGATTTACTTTTTCCCTGATTCTATTTGTTTTGTCAGCTCCTCGAGCATTTTTATGATCTTGGGGTTGTTACTTGACTCGTCCCATTTGAACTTTCTGTGATAGGTTCCTCCTTGCAAGTGATCTCACGAGATGGGTTGGACTCGATCCTGCTCGGTACACGATTCTGGTTTTTTTACTGAGCTATTGCCACTTGTTGAGCCTGTAACATTTCGAAGATCATCCATATATTGAACCTGTTTCCTTCATTGTTTTGAGTATTCTGTGTCTTTGACCGAGCTCTACCACAGATGCTATTCTCGGGGTCAGTAGGGAGGCTTGTGTCAATAGCCACAGGCGAATTAGCATCCAATAGGTTGTAATTGGATTCCGATAGGATCAATGGGCGGTATCTCATTACCAGGTGATATGTTAGTGTTTTTACCGTGGTGATCAGACTCACTGTTAGTAGGTAGAAGTGCTAATTATGAGTTTGACATTTTGAGCTTAAGCCTGAAATCAAAGACACTTCAAAGAACAAGTTAAAAATAGTGTGTTTTATGACATTTCGTATCAACTAATCACTATTATCCTTAGCCCCACGGTGGGCGCCAAATGGTTTACCCTCAAAATCGGATAACAATTGAATTTATACGCAGTTTTAAGGATATGCGATCTAACTTAATACAAATAGAGAAAATCATATTAATATTAAACCAACAATAGAAAAGTAAATGCAAATTACTCAAGTTGGACAATCTTGGCTTTGAAGGTTGGTCACCCTCGAGTCAAAAGTGCCTTAATCGATGATAGAACAAAATGATAGGATAATAACGTAAGGCCCCGTGAAAACTTCTACTCAAAACTCGAAAGCTCGTAGTGCCAAATTAGGAATATGTGTTAGGTTCGGACCCTTTGGACTGATCCATGCATTAAAAAGTGAAGGAACATTGTTTTCCAAAAAATTGCATTTCTGCGGCCCACTATGCAATCGCAGAACAACTATGCAGACTGTATAGTCGCCGCGGAGTGAAATAGTATGTTGGTCAAATTTGAGGTCAACTACGCGGTCAATTATGCGATCACATAGTCGATATGTGGACCGTATAGTGTTGCATAATCCCCTTGGAATTTTGTAAGGGGCAGTTCTGCAGGGCAATATGCGACCGCAAAATGGGTATGCGGACCGCATTTCCGTCGCATACCCAAACAATATCTTCTGGCTTTGGGGAGCATTTTGCGGTCCATTCTGCAGACCACATGTCAGCTTTGCGATTGCAGATTTGAGTTGGGCTCCTATTTTCTAATTTTTAAAACCCGTCCCCCTGTCGTTATATCTTATGCAATAGCTCATTTTGAGCCTATTTTCCTGGTACTTTTAGAGTGAGAAAGAGGGTCTAAGAGAGGGGAAGTGCTTTTCATCAAAAAATTGCTCCACAAATCCGTGTTAAACATTGAGGATAATCAAGTGAGGCACCTAAAACTTCATCCCAAGAGGTAAGACTTCATCACCTTAGCTCTTAAATTTTAAACATAGCCATAAACGGTCATTAATGAGGTAATTTATGGGTATAAGGATGGATTTCTTGCATGCATATAAGATCATAGTATATGGGGAGGTTGTGAACTAAAAAGAAAGCAATTAGGGTATAAAATGATAAAAATCTCTCACAAAAAGGACTTAAGATCCCAATGCACCCCTATTGCTTGAAAATATGCTCAAACGAGCCAGAATCCTAATCTTGTCTCTAATTCTTGGTTCAATTTGTAATTCTTGTACAATAGATCGAAGTGCTAAGAGTTCCGAAATTTTGTAAGGATTGAGGAAAGCCTTATTGAGGAATATGGCTAAAACCTCATCTTTTAAAAATTGAGCTTCACCGGCGATTGTGTGAACATGGCAAGATTAAATTTGAATTATTGCATTGCTTGTTATTTTACATGAGTTGGTGCTGTAAACTTATATGTGTGAAAAAAAATGTGTCTCTACATGATCAACTTCTATCTTGATAACTTGAAAGGGGCAAAGGTATGAATTATGTATTGAAATGCTTAGACCTTAAATTAAGATTGAAGCTGCATATATTGTGTCATCTCTGTGAAGTCTTATCCATGCTTACAATTTAAATTGCTCTAGTGCACCTACTGTCCTAAACGACTGCTAATATTGAAATTGTGAGCAATGTAAAATGAGGTCTAGTGCCAAGAATGATGTGATAAGTTCTGGCCCCAAGTGCCTATGAAATAATATGCATGAAACGACATGATTAATGAGAAGGGAACAATGCCTTGGCAAGGTGGCCTAGCCGATCGGGCCGAGATCGGACTCCGCTCAAGATAGCAGTGGTATTGTGAATGAATTCTGAAAAAAGGAAATAACAAGATTGTGATTGAAGCGTATGTCTCAAATGAGGCAACCCAGCTGATCGGGTCGAGATCGGACTCCGCTCAAGATAGTGGTGGTATTGTGAGCAATGATGAATAATGTGAATTACCCCAAACTAAAAGCTATGGAAAAATGATGTAAAGGTTGTATGATTCTTTTATTTGGTAATGTGGTGATCGTTGATAGATTTGAGTTATACTTGTTATTTCTTATTCTTTTATGAAAGTTCTTTCTAACTAGATGGTGTTTATTTATACATACTAGTACTATTCCATGGTACTAATATCCCTTTTGTCGGGGGCGCTATATTTTTAAATGAATGTAGGTAACTCCATTGTGGATAGTGCTGATCGCGTGTAGTGGAGTACCTTCTTCTCAAAGTCTTGGAGAGCCCCTTTCTCCTTCAAGGGGTTATATTGCACATCTTTTGTTGTGGACTTCCACTTTTGAGGTATAGCCGGAGAATTGTTGCCGGCATTGTCATACTTGTCTTTTGCATCCATAGAGACTCCGTAGACAGGTTGTGGGTAGTGTCGGGTATTGAAATTAAAGTAGAAATATGGATGTTTGGCAAAGATTTACAAAACTTGTAATATTTTGATAATTATGTTTTAAGTTGTTAATGGAATACTTACTAAGTATGATTAATGGAGTTCATCTCCTATTTATTCATGAATTACTTTGGGTAGAAGGAAACCTAATAGGCTTGCTCAGTCGGGTTTACCCAGTCTATCGCCGGTCGTGCCCCTCGGTTTTTGGGGCGTGAAAAATAATAACTAATAACAACAGTATATTGCTTTTTGATGCTTATTACAATGTGTGTTACAAGTAATCAGACCCCCTTTATATAGTAGGGGAGTCCTACTTTAGATACAATTCTACTAAAGGTAAAAAATCTCAGGATTAGCTAATTAGTCTGCCTCTCGTTGGTATGTGTCGAGATTCCTGCAGCGACATTTGATCGGTTACGGATATTTCAGCCTTCCGTTTTGGTCCGATAGCATTTGCTCAAGCTTGATCGGAGTCGGGGTTGGTTCCGAAGTTATGGTCTCGATGATCTTGAAGACGTATGTTCTAACTTCGTACCTTAACTCGAAGGAACCCGGGGTTGATCTCCAACCCATCTCATTTCAGTCTCGATATTTCATGCAATAGGAGAGCTCAGTTTCGACCGTATACAATATAGACTATGCTGCATGACAACCCCCCTGAAGAAACATAATTAATTCCCTGATAGTGACATTAATTATGAAATCGCAATTTGTTTTCTAAGATATTGGGTAAGAGTTTGGTAGTTATCTGTAACAATAGAAAGAAATATATGTGTTTAAACAAATAGCACATAATTGCAATTTATTACATTATCATTTTTGCTGATAATTTAGAACCAGGGATTGCATAAATCACTATGTCACGACCCGAATTTTCCACCATCGGGAGTCTTGATGGCGCATACTGTTGGATCTAGGCAGGCCAAACACCTACACCTTTTGAAAAACAACACAACAGTAATAATAATAATAAACCTTTAAATGAAAGCGGAAGTCTTTTATAACATAAGTAAATGAAAACCCAAAATGCAGAAGTTTAATATTCTACTACCCAAGACTGCAGTCTCTATCTCACGGACTACTAATGAATACTACAAAAAAGTCTGAATAGAAAGAAATACACAGTGTCTGTCTCGAACGCCAGCTAGGCTACCTCGTAGTCCCTGGACTGAAGCCAGCTCCTACTCGACGTGCTACTGCTGTGGTTCAAAAGATGTTCTGGTACCGTGATCTATGCAAAAAGCACAGAAATGTAGCATCAGCACAACCGACCCCATGTGCTGGTAAGTGCCTGGCCTAATCCCGGCGAAGTAATGACGAGGCTAGACAGGACTACCAAATCAACCGGTGCAGTTCAATATATATATATATATGCAATAGAAGGCAAGAAATATCGAAAACTAAACAGTTAACATGGAAGGGAAACATGCAATAGGGGGAGTACAATCCGGATATAAATGTCATCAACTTAAATAAAAAAACAATACACAATAATAATTAATAGAGACAAGAAATCCAACAGTTGCACGGCATCAACCTTCGTGATTTTACTCTTATCCTCATCCAAAGCAATCAAACAAAATGCACGGCATCACCCTTTGTGCTTTCCTCACATAACTCTCATTTCATGGCACGGAATGACACTTCCTGCATAATATAACCAACAATGGCACGGACTATTCCTTCGTGCATAATATAATTAACAATGGCACGGAATGACCCTTCGTGCAAATATAATCAACAATGGCACGAAATGACCCTTCGTGCGTTATCACTCATCCTCATCCAAACAACAATCACAACCAAACGGGCTAGGGGAATAAACAGTAATGAGAAATGTCCCGGCAAGGGAAACACAAATAAGCAACGAAGTCCCGGAAAGGGAGCAATGACAATAACTTCCACATCCCGGCAAGGGAGATAATCACATTTCTTACCAATTCTTTCATTTCTTACTCAATAGTGTTTTATCGTTCGAGCCAACGCTCCAAAGAATACACGAATTCACAATTGATCCTCAACTCTTCACATTATGTAGAATTCATTAATTAGTTTGGAAGAGTCCCAAATATACCAAGAACAACTAACAACAAAGACCCACGGTCATGTTAGACACCGGTGTATAGATACTCGTCACCATATCTATACACCGTACTCAATCATTTAGCAAATAGCAATCAATAATACTCTAATCCTATTCCCTTAAGCCAAAGTTAGATCAAACACTTAACTCTGTCCAAAGAATAGCAATCAACTCTCCAATACCACCTTTCCTCTACAATCCGACTCCGAGTCTATGGTATCTAGGCATAATTAATTCAATGATATCAATTAGGGCTCAACAACATAATCCCATAGCCTAGAGATGAGTTTCCCAGCATTCTACCAAAAATTTCAAAATTTGCACCGGGCCCACATGGTCCAAACACGAAGCTTAGACCAAAACTTAATCACCAATAACCCCACAAGTTCAAATATATAATTTTTTTTAATATTCGACCCCAAATTGAGGTTGAACCACCCAAGATTCCCAAAATCCTAACTCTACCCAAAACCCTTAATTTCTACTTTGATTTCATGATTTAGGTCTAGGAATTTGGTAAATGATGATAGAAAATGAAGAAAATGAGTTAAGATTTACTAACCCAAAAAGTCTTGGTGAAAAGGAGGTTCAATGGACGCCTAAGTGCTTGGATAAGAAAGGAATTCGTGTGTTTTTGTGAAAAAGTCCGTAACTAATGTTCTTGGGAATTTAATATAACTGGGCAAAAATTGCATTTCACGTTCGTGGAAAGAGGGTCGCGTTCGAGAAGGGTAATCTGAGCAATGCATCACGAACGCATGAAGGGGGACGTGAATGCGTAGAAGAACAAGCTGGGGGCCCAGGGACTGTTATACGTTAACGCGATAATAGGGTCGCGAACGCGTTGAAAAGGGAAGGTTGAGCTATGCAGAGGCAGAAGTTCAAGCGCGAACGCGATGTGTAAAATGAGGACCAAGTCTTCTGAGTCAAATTACTCTACGCGAACGTGATAAGGCAGATGCGAACATGATGAAGGACGAAGCTGAAGCTTCGCGAATGCGAGAGGCCTAACACGAACGCGAAGAAGAAAAACACTCGGCACCTGTTGCAGATTTTCTGCAATTTTTCCTAAGTGCAAAACTACCCCGAACACCTCCGAAAACATCCCGAGCCCTCGGGGCTCCTAACCAATCACACACACTAACTCAATAACATCGTACGAACTTACTCGAGCGATCAAATTGCCAAAACAACATCAAAGTCAATGGATCAAGCATCAAAATCATCATTTTCATTTCAAACTTCTTAAACGTTAAAACTTGGAACTCATAGTCCGAAACACGTCAAACGACATCCGATTTCGACCAAACTTCACAGAAAGCTCTTAAGCAATATATAAGACTTGTACCGGGTGTCGGAACCAAAATACGAGCCCGATACCATAGTCTTTTAATCAATTTTCATTTCCATTTTCCTTAAAAAATTTCAGGAAAATAATTAATCAGAAAAATTCTTTTACCCGGGTTCTAGACCTCGAATTTCGATTCCGGGCACATTCACGAGTCCCATATTTTTCTACAGACCTTCAGGGACCGTCAAATCACGGGTCCGGGTCCATTTACCAAAAATGTTGACAGAAGTCAACTTTAATCATATTAATATCAAAATTCTTCAATTATTTCACAAATTTCACATATTTCAACATAAAAGCTTTCTGGCTATGCCCGGACTGCGCACGCAAATCAAGGAAACTATAAGTGAGGTTTTAAAGGCCTTGGAAGCGTGTAATAAGGGAGAAATCCGGTGATGACCCTTTGGGTCGTCACATTTTCCACCTCTAAACAATCGTCCTTGAACGGACAAAAGAAAGAAGTACCTATGTCACGAAATAGATGGGGATAACGGCTCCGCATATCAAACTCGGACTCCCAGGTCGATGCCTTAGGAGGCTGACCTCTCCACTGAACAGGCACTGAAGGAAAACTCTTCGACCTCAACTGGCGAACCTGCCGGTCTAGAATAGCTACCGGCTCCTCCTCATAGGACAGATCCTTGTCCAACTGGACAGTGCTGAAATCTAACACGTGGGTAGGATCGCCGTGATACCTCCGACGTATAGACACATGAAATACTGGATGCACGGCTGACAAGCTAGGTGGCAAGGCAAGTCTGTAAGCCACCTCTCCCACACGTTTAAGAATCTCAAATGGGCTAATGAACCTAGGGCTAAGCTTGCCCTTCTTCCCAAATCTCATCACGCCCTTCATAGGCGATACACGAAGCAATACGTGCTCACCAACCATGAAAGCTACATCTCAAACCTTGCGATCCGCATAACTCTTCTGCCGCGACTGAGCTGAACGAAGCCTGTCCTAAATAATCTTGACCTTATCCAAGGCCACCTGGACTAAATCTGTACCCAATAACCGAGCCTCTCCCGGCTCAAACCATCCGACTGGAGACCGACATCGCCTACCATACAGCACCTCATAAGGAGCTATCTGAATGCTGGACTGGTAGCTGTTATTGTAGGCGAACTCTGCTAAAGGCCAAAAATGGTCCCAAGAGCCTCCAAAATCAATGACACAGGCTTGAAGCATATCCTCCAATATCTAAATAGTCCTCTCCGACTGGCCGTCTGTTTAAGGGTGGAACACTGTGCTCAACTGAACCTGGGTACCTAACTCCTACTGGACTGCTCTCCAGAAGCGCGAGGTAAACTGCATACCTTGGTCCGAAATGATAGATGCCGGCACCCCATGAAGGCGAACAATCTCCCGGATGTAGATCTCTACTAATCTTTCCGATGAATAGGTGGTGGCAACGGGAATGAAATGCGCTGACTTAGTCAGCCTATCAACAATGACCTAAATAGTATCAAACTTCTTCCGAGTCACCGGAAGTCCAGTAACGAAATCCATGGTAATCCTCTCCCACTTCCACTCGGGAAGCTCAATCCTCTGAAGCAAACCACCAGGCCTCTGATGCTCATACTTGACCTTCTGACAATTCAAACACCTAGCCACATATGCAATAATATCTTTCTTCATCCTAAGCCACCAATAATGCTGCCGCAAGTCCTGATACATCTTCGCGGTGCTCGGGTGAATAGAATACCGTGAACTATGGGCCTCCGCTAAGATCAACTCTCGAATCCCATCAACATTGGGCACACAAACTCGCCTCTATAATCTCAAAACACCATCATCATCAAAAGTCACCTTCATGGCACCTCCACGCTGCACCGTGTCTCTCAGGACACACAAATGAGGATCATCAAACTGCCGATCACGGATACGCTCCAATAATGAAGAACGAGCGACTGTACAAGCTAACACTCTGCTAGGCTCAGAAATGTCTAACCTCACAAGCCGATTGGCCAAAGCCTAAATATCCAAAGCAAACGGTCTTTGGCTGACCGGGCATAAGCAAGACTACCCATGTTGGCGGACTTCCTACTCAATGCATCGACCACTATATTGGCTCTCCCGGGGTAGTACAAAATAGTAACATCATAATCTTTCAACAACTCCAACCATCTCCTCTGCCTCAAATTCAACTCCTTTTGCTTGAACAAGTACTGAAGGCTCTTGTGATCTTTGTACACCTCACACGTCACACCATATAGATAATGCCTCCAAATCTTCAAAGCATGAACAATGGCTGCCAACTCTAAATCATGGATCAGATAGTTCTTCTTGTGGATCTTAAATTACCTTAAAGCATAAGCTACTGCCATCCTGCATCAATACTGCACCAAGCCCAATACGGGAAGCATCACAATAAACTATATAAGGCCCTGATCCTATGGGCAAAACCAATATCAGTGCTGTAGTTAGAGCTATCTTGAGCTTCTGAAAGCTCTCCTCACACTCGTCTAACCACCTGAACTGTGCACCCTTTTGGGTCAATCTGGTCATCGGGACTGCTATAGATGAAAACCCCTCCACAAATCGAGTGTAATAACCTGAAAACCCCAAGAAACTCCGAATCTCGGTCGCTGAAGCTGGTCGAGGCCAATTCTTAACTGCCTCGATCTTCTTTGGGTCCACCTGAATACCCTCTACTGATACAACATGACCCAGAAATGCAACCGAACTCAACCAGAACTCACACTTCGAGAAATTAGCATACAACTGACTCTCTTTCAGAGTCAGAAGAACCACTCTGAGGTGCTGCTCGTGCTCCTCCTGGCTGTGGGAGTACACCAAAATATCATCAATAAAGACTATCACGAACAAGTCTAGATAAGGCCTGATTACTCGGTTCATCAACTCCATAAATGTTGCTGGGGAATTGGTCAACCCGAATGTCATGAACAAAAACTTATAATGCCCATACTGAGTGCGAAATGCCATCTTAGGGACATCAGACGCCCTAATCCTCAGCTGATGGTAGCCAGATCTCAAGTCTATCTTTGAAAACACCTTCGCACCTTGAAGCTGGTCAAACAAATCATCAATCCTCGGCAGTGGATACTTGTTCTTTATCGTCACCTTGTTCAATTGCCGGTAATCAATGAACATCCTTATCGACCCATCTTTTTTCTTCACAAATAGCACTGGCGCACCCCAAGGAGAAACACTAGGCCTGATGAAACCCTTCTCTAGCAAATCCTGCAACTGGTCCTTTAACTCTTTAATTCTGGCGGGGCCATACGATATGGTGAAATAGAAATGGGCTGCGTGCCTCGGGCTAGATCAATATGGAAATCAATATCCCTGTCGGGCGGCATACCTGGCAGGTCTGAAGGAAAAAACTTTGGGAACTCCCGAACAATAGGAACTGAGTCAATAGAAGGAACCTCTGTGCTGGAATCACGAACATATGCCAAATAAGCTAAACACCCCTTCTCGACCATGCGTCGAGCCTTAACATATGAAATAATATTGCGGGTGGCATGTCCTGGGGTCCCTTTCCACTCCAATCGGGGTAAATCTGGTAAAGCCAAGGTCATGGTCTTGGTGTGACAATCCAAGATAGCATGATACGGGGACAACCAAATCCCTAATATAACATCAAAATCCACCATGTATAGAAGCAATAGATCAACACGGGTTTCAAGACCCTCAAATACTACTACATAGGAACGATAGACTTGGTCGACCACTATAGAATCACTCACTAGTGTAGATATATATACAGGGATACCCAAGGCATCACTAGGCATAGCCTAGTAGGGTGCAAAATAAGACGACACATATGAATACGTAGACCTAGGGTCAAATAGCACTGAAGCATCCCTATCACAAACCAGAATAGTACCTGTAATAACAACATCGGAAGACTCAGCCTCTGTCCTGGCTGGCAAAGCATAACACTGGGGCTGGGCCCTGCCTCCCTGAACCATGTCTCTAGGACGATCGACTACTGGCTAACCTCTACCTCTGCCGGTCCGAGCTCCACCTCTACGGTTTCTACCTACACCTCTATGATCCCTACCCCTGCCTCTAGCTAGCTAGGCGGGCTGTGGATCACCTGCTGCTTGAATCATGGGGCAAGGACACTGCTGCTGAGAGCTACCCGAGGCTCGAGGGCAAAACCTGACAATGTGGCCGGGGTCACCACAACCATAACAAGACCTCGGCTATGATGATTGCTGGCCCTGTCGACCTGAATGTCCTCCCCTGAAGCTCTAAAGTGGGGGTGCACTGATAGGCTGCTGATCTGAATAGTACTGCTGAGAACCACCACTGCCTGGGGTACCATGAGAAATCTGGAGCGCTGACTAAAAGGGCCTCGGTGAGTGACCTCTACCATAGGAATCCCTACCTCCAGACGAGGTACCACTAAACCTACCAGAATGATGAGGCCTCTTATCCGACATCAGACCACCTCCCCGTGAGAGGGCCATCTCAATTCTGCAGGCCGCATTGGCCACCTCCTGAAAGGAAATATCACTACCAACTCCCATAGCCATATGGAGACGGATCGGCTGAATCAGTCCATCAATAAATCTTTGGACCCTCTCTCGCTCTGTGGGGAGTATCAAAATCGCATGGTGTGCCAAGTCAACAAATCGAGTCTCATACTGTGTAACTGTTATGGAGCCCTGCTAGAGGCACTCAAACTGCCTGCGAAGTGACTCCTGCTGAGTGACTGGGAGAAACTTCTCCAAAAAAACTCCGCGAACTGATCCCATGTCAGAGCTGGAGACCCTGCTGGTCGAGATAGGCAAAAATCCCTCCACCAAGTCTTGGCGGATCCTGCAAGCGGGTAGGTGGCAAAATCGACCCCATTAGTCTCCACTATACCCGTGGTCCTAAGGATCTCATGACATCTGAATAAGAAATCATGTGGATCCTCTGTTGAGGCACTGCTTAATGTGGTGGTGAAGAGCTTGGAGAACCGATCAAGTCTCCAAAAAGCATCCAAAGACATAGCCGCTCCATCGCTGGCTTGAGCTGTAATACCTGGCTGAGCTGCCACAGCTGGCTGAACCACTGGGACATGAGTTTGGGGAGCTACCTGCTTTGGAGTACGTGTAGCAGGAGTCTGAACCCCTCCTCCGGCCTGAGAAGTGGCTGGTGCTACTGGCAGCAAACCCGCTCTAGTGACACTCTCCATAAAGCCTACCAATCTGACTAGAGCATCCTGAAGATCTGGGGTGACCATGACCCCTCCTGGGACCTGAGCTGGGCCCACTGGAGCTGCTGGGGCTGGAACCTCCTCATCATAGTCAGTATGAGGCTCCACCTCTGGAACTACTTCCCGGGGCTGAGCTCTGCCCCTGCCTTGGCCTCTGGCACGGTCTCGGCCTCTGCCCCTCGCAGGAGCTACAGCTGGGGGTTCGGGCTGCTGCGCGGTAGAAGAGGAAGCATGTGTTCTCGCCATCTGCAAAAGAACAGAGTAGAAAGACAATCAGTATTTGAGGAACAGAATTGTACGACAAGAAAGAACAAAAGTGAAACTTTTCCTAACTCCGTAGCCCTTGGGGGATAAATACAGACGTCTCCGTACCGATCCCTCAGACTCTACCAAGTTTGTCCGTGAGTAGCGAGACCTATACAACCTAGGGCTCTGATACCAACTTGTCATGACCCGTATTTCCCACCATCGGGAGTCATGATGGCGCCTACTGTTGGAGCTAGGCAAGCCAAACACCTACACCTTTTGAAAAACAACACAACAATAATAACAATAATAAACCATTAAATGAAAGCGGAAGTCTTTTAAAACATAAGTAAACGAAAACCCAAAATGAGGAAGTTTAATATTCTACTACCCAAGACTGGAGTCGCTATCTTACGGGCTACTAATGAATACTAAAAACAAGTCTAAATAGAAAGAAATACACAATGTCTGTCTCGATATAATGAAAACAAACAGAAGATGTAGAAAAGGGACTCCGGCCTACGAATGCCAGCTAGGCTACCTCGTAGTCCCTGGACTGAAGTCAGCTCTCACTCGACTTGCCACTGTTGTGGTCCAAAAGCTGCTCCGGTACCGTGATATGTGCAAAAAGCACAGAAGTGTAGCATCAGCACAGCCGACCCCATATGCTGGTAAGTGCTTGGCCTAACCCCGGTGAAGTAGTGACGAGGCTAGACAAGACTACCAAATCAACCTGTGCAGTTCAATATATATAAATGCAATAAAAGGCAAGAAATACCGAAAACTAAACAGTTAACAGGGAAGAGAAACATGCTATGTGGGGGGTGGTGGTACAATCCGGATATAAAAGTCATCAACTTAAATAAGAAACAGGGCACAACAATAATTAACAAAGACAAGAAATCCAACAGTTGCACGGCATCAACCTTCGTGCTTTTACTCTCAACCTCACCCAAAGCAATCAAACAAAATGCACGGCATCAACCTTCGTGTTTTCCTCACATAACTCTCATTTCATGGCACGGAATGACCCTTCGTGCATAATATAACCAACAATGGCACGGGATGTCCCTTCGTGCATAATATAATTAACAATGGAATGGAATGACCCTTCGTGAAAATATAATCAACAATGGCACGGAATGACCCTTCGTGCACTATCACTCTTCCTCACCCAAACATCAATCACAACCAAACGGGCGAGGGGAATAAACAGTAATGAGAAATTTCCCGGCAAGGGAACACAAATAAGCAACTAAGTCCCGGCAAGGGAGCAATGACAATAACTTCCACATCCCGGCAAGGGAGATAATTACATTTCTTACCAATGCTTTCATTTCTTACTCAATAGTGTTTTATTGTTCGAGCCAACGCTCCAAAGAATTCACAAATTCACAATTGATCCTCAACTCTTCACATTATGTAGAATTCAATAATTAGTTTGGAAGAGTCCCAAATATACCAAGAACAACTAACAACAAAGACCCACGGTCATTCTAGACACCGGTGTATTGATACTCGTCACCATACCTCTACACCGTACTCGATCATTTAGCAAATAGCAATCAATAATACTCTAATCCTATTCCCTCAAGCCAAAGTTAGATC
>MU736901.1:3163-16029 GCA_026770625.1 Nicotiana glauca | reverse complement strand
CAATATTTCATTTTTTATCACTTCTTCTATGTAAAAATTTTAGGGGGTTTTAACCTACAATTATTTTAACTTTGTTACACTTTTTATTATAGGGTAAAAATACAAAATTTTAAAAGGTGAATTATTACTATTAATATTATTTTATTTTTATTTTTATTTTAAAATAATAATAAAAATACCAAAAAATATTATTTTTTTAATTTTCGGGAGTAATTTAAAAATTAAGAAAAGGGGAAGTTTTGAATAAAAAAATATATATAAAAGTAAAAGTAGGTGGAATTCTCTTTTAAAAAGTAAAAGAAAGTTGAAAATTAAAAATAAAATAAAGTTTTGTGAAAATTTAAAAAAAATAAAAATAAAAGAAAGTTGGAATTGAAAAATTAATATAAGGGTATCTGAAAATTAAAAAAAAATTAAAGTAAAAGAAAGTAGCCTTTTTAAAGGAAAAGCAAAAGAATGTGGATTGTTTTTTAAGAAAAGTTAAATAAGTGGAATTCTCTTTTAAAAAGTATGATTTAAAATAAGATAAAAGTAATTAAAGTTGGAATTTAAAAAATAAAATTAAAGAAAAGTGGGATTTCTTTTTATAAAAAAATAAAAGCAATTTGTAAGTGGGATTTTTTTAATTAAAAAATAATAAAATAATAAATATTTTTAAAAAAAAAATTGAAAATTTTCGAAAATTTTGCTATAAATAGAAGAGAAAATTTGAGAAGGAGGAAGAAAAAAATAAGGGGAGAATAGAGAGAACAAATTTTCTTATTCTATGGTAAAGGAAATTTCTACTAGTTTCATTATTTTTTCTTTTTTCTTTTTTTTTTCAAAAAAAAAATCAAGCAATTCTCATCCTTTTTAAGACCAAAAAATAACTCAAAAACAGGAGCTAAATCACACCAAAAATCAAGTCCAAAAGCTTCAAACTCAATATAAAATATAGGAAGAGATCGAAGTCGAGTTCGGTTCGAAGGTTTCCGCTCGTTGCCTTTGATTGTGGTTTGATTGCACATTAAATCTGAAGGTTTTTTTCTCCATATGTATTGAAGAAGATCTTCATCTATAATGGTTGTTTCACGGGTGTTAAGGCAAGATGGCCTATTTCATGAATTTTTGTGATTAATATGTCTTGAACGTTGTTGGTTAAGTTTTTCCAATATAATGGTGTAAGTAATTGGCAATAAACCAAATGTGATTGTGAAAGTGTTATGTGGTAAAAGTTGAGAAACAAATGATGGGAGGAAATCGTAAATGATGAAATTGGAACAACTGTGGTCATAACATTTTTGGCTTGTTGTGGGTAATTATTTTGGTGACTTAAATTGCATATGAGTTGTTGAATATCATGGAAATGGTATTGATGGCTACAGAAATTCTTGTGAGTTGTTGTGGTTGCTCTTTGAGAATTATTGTTGTTGTTCCATGTGAATTGTTGTTGTTGTTGTGTTGTTTGTGAATTGTGACTTGTTCGGTGGGATCGGATTGCGCGCCGCAACATGAAGTAATAAGGTGTGGGTTGTGGTGATAAGGGTGGCCGAGGTAATAAGGGTGAAAAAGTGATCGAAATCACTATTGAAATAAAATTATGAAAAAAAAATATTGTGAAATCATTGATGTGAAAATGTTGAAGGGGAAAAAGGAGAGATTGTAAACTTGTTTGGCTTGATTGTACCTTTCATGTGTATTTGATTGTTGATTCTATTACTGATCGTTACTTGTGTATGGTTTGAGTTTACTTAAGGTAAAGTTTGTTCATGCATACCAGTACAATTCAAATGTACTGACGTCCCTTTTTTCGGGGGCGCTATATTCGTGTTATGATTGTAGGTGGTTCTATAGCAGGTACTCTAGTCCATCGGCAGTAGCACTCCTTCACTCTCCATCAGCTGTATTGGTGAGCCCCTTTCTTTTTGGGGCCTTGCGTGGCTCAAGCCGTTTTTATTCCGGAGTCTTGTTTTGTTTTTTTTTTGTGTAAGTTATAGCCGGAGCCTTGTTACCGGCAAATATGGTATCACTCTTTTGTATCCCTAGAGTCTTCGTAGACAGGGAATGTGGGTTGTGAACTTATGTAAATGTGTATGTTGTACGTTGGGCGAGGTAACTTGTAAACCATGCTAAGTAACCACGTATGCTAAGTATGTTTTGTAAAAAGGTTTGGAATTAATATTGGATATTTCCTTTGATTAATGAGTAATGGGAACACGGGGTAACACGTGGGATAGGAAAGGCACCCAGGTCCGCTTGGCTGGGGCTACCTGGTCGAGCGCCGGTTGCGTCCCTCGATTTTGGGGCGTGACAAACTTGGTATCAGAGCCTAAGGTTTTAAAGAGTCCTAGGATGTCTCGGAGCCGTGTCTAGTAGAGCCCTTCTTATCGGTGTGTTGTCGACCACATTTATAAGTAGGGGGCTACATGGATATTTAGGAAATTACTCTCTTCTTTGTTACTCTATATCGTGCGGTGAAGTGAAAAGTGAAAGTATTTATGTCTTGCTCGTGCTCTGTTCCAAAATTTTCAGTAATGGCACCTAAGAAGAGAGCTAGACTTGGCCTTGGGGCCAATGCCACCTCAAGCGTGGCTGTGAATCATGTACCAGATGTCGTGGGTGAGAGTGACTCCCTGGTATTGAATCTACCTGGCCCATTTATTCCAGATCAAAGTATTCCTGTTCCTGTTGCGGCAGAGGGTGCTACCATCCCTCTCGCTTATATTCCTGATCCTGATGCAGTTCCAGCTTCTGGTTCCGGGGTTTCTGATGGGGACCTTAGAGGAGCCATCCATATGTTGACCCAGTTAGTGGCCGCTCAGGCCCAAAGATCTCATGATGCCCCTGCGCCCTCCAGCGGACAGGAAGATTCCGCCAGCTCTAGAGTCAACCAGTTTCTGTCGTTGGCCCCTCCAGAGTTCACAGGCACAGACCCAGAGGCCGATCCGCAGGATTTCCTTGACGAAATGTACAAGACCCTTCGAGTGATGAAGTCTATATAGACGGAGGGAGTTGATTTGGCTTCATACATGTTGAGAGGAGTAGCACATTCGCGGTTCGAGATGTCGGAGGATTCCCGTGGGGAGGAAAGTCCTGCAGCTAGATGGGATGAGTTTGTAGATGCATTTACGGACCACTTCTTGTCTGCCGAGGCAGTGGCCGCCCGTGCCACTGAATTTGAGGTCCTCAAGCTGGGAAATATGAGTGTTTGGGAGTACCACATGGAGTTTGTGAGGTTGTCCAAGGATGCTCCTAAGTTAGTGTTGACCATGACTGCTCGAGTTCTGCGATTCGTTCAGGGCCTTAGTCCTTTGGTGGTAAATGAGGCTGCTACAGCTGCCTTACACTCGGATATGAATTATGGAAAGATTTTGGGATTCGCTTAGGCTACAGAGGCTAGAAAGTTGAAGATACAGGCGGAAAGGGAGAGTAGCAGCAGGGCCCGATCAATAGGTCACTCAGGGTGACCAGTTCAGGGTAGAGGGCCATCAAGGCCGTCCCAGTCCTATGCTCAGTCTTCAGCAAGCGCACCGCCATCTGTGCATATTTATCAGAAGAGCAGTCAGTTCAGACCAGGTTTAGGTAGTAGGAGACCCCATCAGTCCGGTCGCCTAGGAGGGAGATCACAGCAGTAGGGGATGGCTCTATGCCCCAAGTGTGGGAGATTCCATACAGAGACTTGCTACTTGGATCTCCCAGTACGTTATAAATGCGGGGTGAGAGGTCATATCCAGCGGGACTGTCGTGCACCCAATCAGGGCATGTGTAGGGGATTTTCTCAATCATCCGGTTCTTCAGCCGGCACATCATCCGTGCGTCCTCCAGCTTTAGCAGGTCGTGGTACAGTTAGGGGTGGAGCTCGTGGTATAGGTGGATCCAACCTATTTTATGCTTTGAGTGGTCGCCAGAGTGCAAAGGCTTCTCCAGATGTTGTTACAGGTACCTTGTCTGTTCAGGCCATTGATTGTTATGTTCTTATTGACCCGGGGTCCTCTTTGTCTTATGCCACCCCATTCATTGCTTCAAGTTTTGGGATAGAACCCGAACAGCTTCATGAGCCGTTCTCCGTATCGACTCCGGTTGGTGATTCTATTACAGCCGCGCGAGTTTATAGTGATTTGGTTGTCATGATATGTGGTCACGTTACCACGGCTGATCTTATTGAGCTCGGAATGGTGGATTTTGATGTTATTATGGGAATGGACTGGCTTTGTTCGTGCTTTGCTAAACTTGACTGCCGAATGAGAGTCATAAGACTCGAGTTCCCTAATGAACTGGTTATTGAGTGGAAGGGGAATGGTGTGGTGCCAAAGGGTAGGTTTATTTCCTACCTTAAGGCTTCAAAGATGATTAAGAAGGGATGTATATATCATTTGGTCCGGGTGGCAGACACCACTTCAGAGGTGTCTACCCTCGAGTCCGTGCCAGTCGTAAAGGAGTTTCTTGAATAATTTTTGGACGAGCTTCTAGGGATTTTGCCAGATAGGGAGATTGATTTCCGGATTGATGTATTGCCAGATACACATCCAATATCTATTCCACCATACAGAATGGCTCCAGCAGAGTTAAGGGAGTTAAAAGAGCAACTGAAGGATTTATTAGAAAAGGGGTTTATACGACCGAGTGTGTCGCCGTGGGGTGCTCCGGTTCTCTTTGTCAGAAAGAAGGATGGGTCGCTCTGAATGTGTATTGATTATCGGCAACTCAACAAAGTCACCATCAAGAATAAATATCATTTGCCTCAGATAGATAATTTGTTCAACCAATTGCAAGGTGCAAGGTTCTTCTCCAAAATTGATCTACGATCGGGGTATCACCAATTGAATATCAGAGAGAAATATATCCCTAAGACCGCTTTTAGAACTCGCTATGGTCACTTTGAATTCTTGGTCATGTCTTTTGGGCTAACCAACGCCACGACAGCTTTTATGGATCTTATGAATCGGGTCTTCAAGCCATTTCTAGACTCATTCGTGATTGTTTTCGTTGATGACATCCTTGTTTATTCGCAGAACCAGGAGGATCATGTCGGTCACCTCAGGGCGATTCTGCAGACTCTTCATCAGCACCAGTTGTATGCTAAATTTTCGAAATGTGAATTTTGGTTGGATTCCGTTACCTTATTGGGTCATGTTGTTTCCAGTGAAGGGATTTAGGTGGATCCCCAGAAGATTGCAAAAGTGAAAGATTTGCCTAGACCCATGACCCCGACAGAGATTCGTAGCTTTTTGGGATTAGCAGGGTATTATCGGAGGTTTGTGGAGGGATTCTCTACCCTCGCCTCCCCATTGACTAAGTTGATGCAGAAAGCAGTTAAGTTCCAATGGTCCGAAGCTTGTGAAAAACGTTCTCAGGAATTGAAGTCAAAGTTGACCTTGGCGCCAATATTGGCCTTGCTAGACGGCACGAAAGGATTTATGGTTTATTGTGATGCCTCCAGGGTTGGTTTGGGGTGTATGTTGATGCAACACAGGAATGTTTTAGCATATGCTTCGAGGCAGCTCAAGAATCACGAGAAGAATAATCCGACGCATGATTTGGAGCTTGCGACAGTGGTGTTTGCCTTGAAAATATGGCGGCATTATCTTTATGGGGTCCATGTGGATGTGTTCTCAGACAACAAGAGTCTCCAATATTTGTTCAAGCAGATAGAGTTGAACTTAAGGCAGCGGCGGTGGTTAGAATTGCTCAAAGATTATGATATGAACATTTTGTACCATCCAGGGAAGGCGAATGTGGTGGCCGACGCTCTCAATCGGAAGTCTATGGGTAGTTTGACTCATTTGGGAGCGCATCAAAGGCCATTGGCTCGGGAGGTTTACTAATTGGCCAGTCTAGGGGTTTACATGTCGGCCTCAGATGAGGGGGGGGGGGTGTTATGGTGCATAATGGAGCAGAATCATCACTCGTAGCGGAAGTCAAGGAAAAGCAGTTTATTGACTCAGCGTTGGCTCAGATGAAGGAAGCAGTTTTGAACAACAAGACTTTGGCATTTTCACTCGGCGGCGAGGATGGTGTATTGCGATGTCAAGGAAGAATATGTGTTCTGGATGTGGATAAGCCTCGGGAGAGGGTAATGGCGGAGGCTTATAATTCTAGGTATTCCGTGCACCCAGGGTCTACAAAAATGTATCATGATCTCAACGAGATTTATTGGTGGAACGGTATGAAAAGGGGTGTGGAAGACTTTGTATCTAGGTGTCCGAATTGTCAGTAAGTAAAGGCTGAGCATCAGCGGCTCGGTGGGTTAACTCAGCTTATAGAAATAGCGATATGGAAATGGGAAATGATCAACATGGATTTCGTGGTGGGTTTACCTCGCACTCAGCGCAAATTCGACTCAATTTGGGTGATAGTGGATTGACTCACCAAAATTAGCTCACTTCCTGCCAGTCTAGTCCACCGATACTGCAGAACAGTATGCTAGATTGTATATCAAGGAGATAGTAAGGATTCATGGCACTCCACTTTCTATTATCTCAGATCGAGGGGCCCAGTTCAGAGCTAATTTTTGGAAGAAGTTTCAGCAAGGTTTGGGTACTCAGGTGAATCTCAGCACAACTTTCCATCCACAGACTGATGGTCAAGCAGAGCGGACTATTCAGACGCTTGAAGATATGTTACAGGCTTGTGTATTGGATTTCAAATGTAATTGGGATGATCACTTGCCACTTATAGAATTTGCTTACAATAACAGCTTCCATGCTAGCATTCACGTGGCCCCATTTGAGGCATTGTACGGAAGAATATGTAGGTCTCCGATTGGGTAGTTCGAAGTAGGTGAAGCAGAACTGTTAGGGCCAGATCTCGTGCACCAGGCTATGGAAAAAGTTAAAGTCATTCAGGAAAGGATGAAGACTGCACAAAGTCGATAGAAATCCTATGCGGACGTTCGTCAAAGAGACTTGGAATTTCAAGTTGACGATTGGGTATTCTTGAGGGTATCTCCTATGAAGGGAGTCATGCGATTCAGGAAGAAAGGAAAGTTGAGTCCTAGGTATGTTGGGCCGTATCGAGTCTCTCAAAGGATAAGAGCTTATAGGCTAGAATTGCCCCCTGAAATGTCATTAGTACACCCAGTGTTCCATGTATCCATGTTAAAGAAGGTGGTTGGTGATCCATCCACCATCGTGCCAGTTGAGGCTATCGATGTTAATGAAGAGTTGTCGTACGAGGAGGTACCAGTTGCTATTCTTGATAGGCAAGTCCGTAAATTGAGAAATAAGGAAGTTGCTTCAGTTAAAGTATTATGGCGAAGTCAACGAGTTGAGGAAGCCACATGGGTAGCGGAAAAAGAAATGAAAGAGAAATATCCCCATCTATTCGAACAGGTCTAGTGGTTGCGAATGATTGTCTTCAAGCAATTTGAGGTAGTGTTCAGATTTGTGCAAAGGCACCCCATTTTCCCGAAATTGCCTTATTGTTGTAACTTCCCAATGTGTGCCATATTGCAAATGTTGTTGCTATTTGGGTAACGTGCAGCCCTTGAAGTAAATGAAAATTTTGAGAAACTTATGTGGTAGGTAAGTGGTTAATGATAGTGTAGATTGGTAATGATTAATTGAAGCATTTCTGCCATGTTAAAGTGATTGGATTGTACGGGGCTCATTAAAGTGACCCAGTTGTGTGCAAGTAAATGGCCTTGGTTGAACCATGTGAAATTTGTGGTGTAAAGAGAATGAACTACGTGTAAGTTATTTAAAGTGTATGAAAATGTACAGGTTATTGAGGTAATGAATTGTATACTAGTTGTAGGGATAACAGAAACTGTGTAATGGCGCTTGGAAATATGTTTCGGGGGCTCTCTGACAGGTAGATAGGCCTAATTACAAAGGAAACTCTGCCAAAATTTCTTAAAAATTTAAGAGTTAGTCAAAATTTTGTAGTTAAAGATGTGTGAGAAAGGAGATAGCTTAATCTAAGTATCTGCGAATTGACTCGACTTCTCATTCGAGGACGAATGATCCTAAGCGGGGGAGAATGTAAAGCCCTGGAAAATTTTTGCTAAGTAATTTAAGATTTCAAGGTGCCAAGGTAGGCTAATTATTTTATTTTGTGTGAAAATGAGGATTAATGATATAATGGATATCAACTGGATATTGTAATAAGTGTGTAAGTCTTATTATAAGTGAATTGGGGTCTAAGGAGAGGCCTAAGTCTAAGCCAAGTTGGAAAATTTCATATTAGACGAAAGTTGTAAATGAGTGCGCACAAGACGTCACTTTGGACGATCATATCTCCAGTTATATAAGGAGCTATGTGATGTACAGCCTATCAAATTAAATCCCTTTGAGTTTCATTCCAACGCATCAAACCGTTCATCAATTGGATATTTCTACAAGACGTTATGACCTTTTTACTAAATGGTGACAGAACAGCTACGCGAGTCTGCGTAGCCTACGCACCATTGCGTAGGCAAAATCAGTATGGGAGTGAAGGGAGGGGTAAGCTGCATAGGCTACGCAGCCAGTCTACGCAGCTCATTTTCTATAAATAAAGGGTGGATCGGGGAGAGAGAAAAAGATGACATTTTTGGGTTAAGTTTTGGATTCTAGAGAGAAGGTGGAGCACCCTCAACCGAAATACACATCAAAGGTAAGTTTTATGATATTTTTATAATGTATTAACACTAGTTAATGGTAGTATTAATATCTACATGGATTGAAATTCAAAGGAATTGCTCTAATCGTCAAGAATCATTCAAAAGGGTTCAAGTTAGGGTTTGGTCTACAAGAGGTAATCCTACACCTTAGACTTACATATATGGAGTTATTATGGAATTATGAGTAGGAATCATGTATTACAACTTATGGTATGGTGATTGAAGACCATAAATCCAATTTAAATACATGAACATGGTAGGAATTTAAAGGTGTTTATTTGATGGAATTTTGTTGGTTTGGCTGTGAATGGTTGATCACACATGTGATGTTAGGAGTATAAATTGCTAAAGAATAATAGTGGGATGAATTGTTGGTAAATGGTGATAGTTGGAGGAACCAATACTATAGCTATGAGGTGTAAATATCTATGCCTACAAGATGTTTGATAATAGGCCTAAATGGCATAAGTTATGAGATTTAGTACTAATATTGGTCACATTGAATGTTGTATTGTAGATTGAAGTGGCTTAAGTATATTGGATCATTGTAGTATCATTAAGGGGCGAAATTGAGGTATGAACGGCTAACTTTAACCTTTGTAAATTCACCTTATTTGGAGTACGAGAAATTGGTACGTGTTATTTATGTGAACTATTTGTGAATTTTGGTTGTTTCACGGGTATTAAGGCAAGATAGCCTATTTCATGAATTCTTGTGATTAATATGTCTTGAACGTTGTTGGTGAAGTTTTTCCAATATAATAGTGTAAGTAATTGGCAATAAACCAAATGTGATTGTGAAAGTGTTATGTGGTAAAAGTTTAGAAACAAATGATGGGAGGAAATCGTAAATGATGCAATTGGAACAACTATGGTCATAACATTTTTGGATTGTTGTGGGTAATTATTTTGGTGACTTAAATTGCATATGAGTTGTTGAATATGATGGAAATGGTATTGATGGCTACAGAAATTCTTGTGAATTGTTGTGGTTGCTCTTTGAGAATTATTGTTGTTGTTCTATGTGAATTATTGTTATTGTTGTGTTGTTTGTGAATTGTAACTTGTTCGGTGGGATCGGGTTGCGCGCTGCAATACGAAGTAATAAGGTGTGGGTTGTGGTGATAAGGGTGGCCGAGGTAATAAGGATGGAAAAGTGATCGAAATCACTATTGAAATAAAATTATGAAAAAATAAACATTGTGAAATCATTGATGTGAAAATGTTGAAGGGGAAAAAGGAGAGATTGTAAACTTGTTTGGCGTGATTGTACCTTTCATGTGTATTTGATTGTTGATTCTATTACTGATGTAAATGCGTATGTTGTACGTTGGGCGAGGTAAGTTGTAAACCACGCTAAGTAATCACGTATGCTAAGTATGTTTTGTAAAAAGGTTTGGAATTAATATTGGCTCTTTCCTTTGATTAATGAATTATGGGAACACCGGATAACACGTGGGATAGGAAAGGCACCCAGGTCCGCTTGGCTGGGGCTACCTGGTCAAGCGCCGGTTGCGTCCCTCGATTTTGGGGCGTGACAATATTGATGCAGGTGACATTACCATGCAAAATCCAAATGCGGGAAATACTAGCCAAAGTCCATTGCCTGTTCATAAGACGCATATGGTGGACATGATTTGTGTGGAAAAAGAATATGATAACTCTTCTGAGATCCTCGGAGGGTCACTTGCCGCAAAGCTTTTAGCGTTATCACTCTTGGTTCTGGAAGTTGATCCTAAGAACGAGCTGGCAAAAGGGACCTAAAAGCAATTTGCTAAAGACAATGCGACGAAGACTTGTGAAGGTTCTAGTAATGTTGATGCTGAACTCAGTGTCTAGGATGTCGAGGTTGGTGATTGGAAAGATGATCCTTTCTTGGCTAGCCGGGGAGGAGTCTTGGTGGTTTATTTTGTTGTTGTTTCTCTTGCCTGGGTTATTTCAGGGTTGTAATCCGGATATTGTCTTGTGCCTATCAAACCCTTCTATCCTTTTATTTTTCCTAGTTCATTTAGTCGTAGTAACTCGTTTATTGTTATCTAGGTTTGTTCCAGGGTTGTAACCCCATATTAGTTTGTTTATTTTGTTGTTTGAACCCCTTCACTGTTTGTCTAATGCAATTTTCTATTTTTTGTTATTTCTAGTCAATCTTTGTTTAGTTCCCTTTTTCTTTTATAGTTCTTTTCCTGCTGACTCTAGTGACATGATATGCACGCGTAATTCTAAGCCCGGTCTTAAAAGTTAGTTAGTATGAAGCAATGAAACAATTTTGAAAATGATAGCGACATTTGAGGAAAATAAGTAAAGGAATTTTAAGATCACTTAAAGCTCGAATTGTGTGAAATTGGGGTAGATAGAACCTAAAGAACATGCTTCGAAAGATAGTACAAGGTTCTAGGCAATGGCATGAAAAGTTGCCTTTTGCTTTGTTGTGTTATCACACTACTGTTCGCACATCAGTAGGTGCAACTCCTTATTGGTTGGTATATGGTACTGAAGCAGTAATACCCACGGAAGTTGAAAGTTTATCCCTTCGGATTGTTGCTGAAGCTAAAATTGATGATGATGAGTGGGTCAAAACCCGTTAAGAGCAAGTAAGTCTGATTGACGAAAAAAACTGGCGGCAGTGTGTCATGGTCAATTGTATTAGAAGAGAATGGAAAGAGCATACAACAAGAAGGTGCGTCCCCGGAAGTTGGAAGTGGATCAGCAAGTATTGAAACGCATCTTGTCGCATCAGGCTGGAGTTGAAGGTAAGTTTGCCCCAAAGTGACCGGGGCCATTCGTGGCAATGAGAGTGTTGTCCAATGGTGCTTTGTATTTAACAGATGTAGAAGGCAAATGTGTGGATATGGCTATCAATTTTGATGCAGTCATAAGATATTATATATGATTTCTTTGGTTTGTTTAATTGTGTTTTTTGTATTTGGCATGCTTTGAAGATTGTAATGACGACGACATTTTATTCTGCTATCTAAAAACTTTATCCTTTGTTACCCCTTTGAGCCTTATTTATTTTCTTTCATATTCCTCTTTGGAATCAGATGTAGAGTTTAGAAATATGGATATAGATTAAATTTTAAAAAAAAAGAGAAAAAAGAAAAAGAGAAGAGAAAAAGAGAAAGAAAAAATGGGAAAAGAGAAAAGGAAAGAAAAGAAAAGAAACAAAAAGAGAAAAAAAGAGAAAAAAAGAAAAAAGAAAAAAGAGAGAAAAGTGAAAAAACCAAAGCAATTCCTATGTCATGAATTACGTTTGACCTGATTCCTTTTAAGGATACGTAGGCAGCCTCACGGTTCGGTCCCATCAAAAAAAATATTCAAAAGTTCCCAAGCAAAGAAGCTGGGGCAGAAGTTGTGGTTGTTGTAAGAGATCTGATTCCAAATGTTGTAAGTTTGAGCCCTTTTAAGCTGTTTTTGAGCCTTTATGATACCCTTTGTTTCTAATCCTATCAAAAAGCCTACATTAATGTCCAAAGAAAGACCTTCTGATCAATCTTTGAGTAGTGCCAAGTCAAGCGAGTTAGAGGTATGATTCTCATCAGGGGAAACACTCCATTCTACAGAAGGAAAACAAAAATGAGAGAGTCTTATCGGTGAAAACCTTCACAGGCACCATAAGGCGACAGTAAGTTGAGAGAAAGAACAAAATGAGAGAGGCTTAATGGTGAAAACCCTTCGGGCACTACAAGTCGAATAAGGACTGTGAATCAGATGGGATAATCGGAGCATTGAAGCCCAGTTTCACGACTCAGAGGTACAACAAGAGTTGAATATTATACTTGCTTGACATAATATGCCACTTAATCAAAAGATGCATGTTATGGTCATTAGAGTTAGTGTCCACATCTGATAAGTTTATACTTTGTAATTTTATTGTTAGGTATCATCTGTTTCCATTGTCCCTTACTCTGTTCCTTTTATCTTGTTTACTTCCTCTTCTTGAGTCTGTTTGGTCAAAACAAGAGAGAAATGACTTCAAAAGTTACTACCAACTTTCCAATTGCACAAAACGGAATCTTTCTTGCACATCAAAGTGACATAAGTCAGGAAATAGCAATATACGCACTGAATGGATAACAATCGGCATGTTTTGGGATTCATGAGAAATGCAAAGGTTCAGTAAATGTCAATTCATGAGCAAAATGCAACAGATATATTTTCTACGATAAGGGTGATGTGACGACCCAAAGGGTCATCACCGGATTTCTCCCTTATTCCGCATTTTCGAGGCCTTTAAAACCTCACTTATAGTTGCCTCAATCTGCATGCGCAGTCCGAGCACGTAGCT
>MU736897.1:94702-116839 GCA_026770625.1 Nicotiana glauca | reverse complement strand
TCACTCTTCATGTCCTCACATATGGCCCTCGGCCTCAATCAGTCCCAAAATAGTCAAAAGCCCCTCGGGCATCAGTAAAACAATAATACTCAGCTCAAATAATAGTTCAAATATCAGTTGGAACTCCCAGTTTGAGAAAAATATAGCTGAGTTCATGAAACAGTATAAATCACATGGACTGGGTTCAAATAATATTTCAAATAGTGAGGAAAGCAGTGATGATAGTTCATGATAGTTCATAAAGAGTTCAAATAATTGGCAATAAGCCCCAAGTATGGCAATGAGCCAGAGGCATAATGATAACAACAAATCATTTGCAATTACACGGTAAAAACCAACAATCGGTACGGACCAAGTCACGATCCCCGACGGTGCTCTACCCCACACTCAGGTCCAGCGTGCAAGTCACCACAATACAATACTAAGATGTGCAAATTCGGGGTTTCAAACCCTCAGGATATCATTCCCAAGTATTACTCACCTCGAACCGGTGGAATTCCTCGCTCGCGACGGCTTTGCCCCTCAAATTGGCCTCCACGCACATCGAATCTAACCAAAACCAGAGCGAATACATTAGAATATGCAAATGGGACATTACCCAATCGAAAACAATCGAAAAATATAGAAATTCACGAAATTTGTAAAACCCGAACCCCGGGCCCACGTCTCGAAAAATTATAAAATTCACATTTCCGGAATCCTCGTCTCGCCACGAGTCCGTTCATACCAAGAACACCCAAATCGGACCAAAATGGCCCCCTCAAATCCCAAATTTAGAATTTTTACTTCATGCCCTAATTTCTTACAATTTGGCTATATTTTCATGAATTTCAAGGATGATTCTTCAATAAAATCATGTATTTAACTCATAAAGCTTACCTCCAATCGATTCCAGTCGAAATCCTCTTAATCCCTCGTCAAAAGCTCCCAAGATGACCAAAAATGGTGAAAGAAATGAGCTTGGTCGCGGATGAAATAACCCTTAAAACAATTCTGTCCGCCCAGTTCTTCCTTTATGCGATCGCAACACCACTAATGCGATCGCATAGCACAAATTTAAACCTCCCAAAAATCCTCTTACGCAATCGCATGACAAGCTCTGTGATCGCATCTCACAGTCACCCATTTCTATGCGATCGCACAACCATCTCCGCGTTCGCATAGAACAAACGTTGCTAGGGACCCCAGGTCCAAATTGCACTACGCGATATCAACCCCCGAAATGCGAACGCACTGACCAAAATTCCACACCTATGCGATCGCATGACCTTTATGCGATCACATAGAGCCAATCTGTGACCCCTCCAAAACCTTCTATGCGATCGCATGAAGCCCTCCGTGATCGCATAGAACAAAAGTTCTCTGCAATTTTTCTGCTGCATTTTCCAACTCAAAAATTCCTGTTAGCCATCCGAAATCACCCCGAAGCCCTCAACCAAAAGCACATACATGATCTAACACTTCATTCAAACTTGCTCGAATCATCAAAATGCTAATGTCAACATCAAAATCCTCAATTATGATCAAATCAAAGCCTAAATTTTCTTAAATCTTCTGAATTGCATATTCGATCAAAAACCCGACCAAACGACGTCCGAATGACCTAAAAATTTGCAGACATATCCAAAATCACCTAACGAAGCTATTGCAACTCTCGGAATTCCATTCCGACCCTCGGATCAAAATCTCACCTATCAACCGGAATTCGCCAAAATTCAAACTTCGCCAAAATAGGCTAACTTCTTCATCGGACCTCCAAAATTACATCCGATTGCGCTCCTAAGCCTTAAATTTTCACCCAGAGCGAACCGAATAATCAAAATTCAATTCCGATCCCTCTTATTCACAAGTCAACATCCGGTTGACTTTTTCAATTTAAGTCTTCTTAAAAGAGACTAAGTGTCTCATTTCTTATCAAAATTACTCCAATTAAATTCTAACACACTCAATACCGATAATGAATCATAAAGCAATACAATAAGGGGAAACGGACGGTAACTAACGTGACGACGGGTCAGATCGTCACAGAGGTGAACCAACCGATGAACATGACCAAAATCCATTGCAAGTTGAATTTTTTCATGAATGGAGGTGCTATAATTTGTATATCATATTGGCGTATGAATAAATAACATACAAGCTTGAAAATGACGGAGTGATTGATAAATGTATTATATATTAAAAGGTTGTGGTCACAACTGATGCCTATTATTCCAGCTGTTATTATAATATACTATTACTACATTAAGTGTAGTCAATAATAAGATATGCAATCGAAAGACGAGACATATTAGTCTACAACATAAGAAAGTTTGCATTGAAATTTTGTGACAATGAAATAAGTTTTGAAATATTTGAAATATACTCCAAATTATGTTTTGCACTACAATAAGTATCCCACAATAATAGAGGGGTATAGTGATGCAAATTAGATCACCGGTTCAACCGATTCTAAATAGTCGGTGGATGAGCGATATCTTGGAAATCGTCCAAACAAATGTGCATTGACCGCTATACAGTGGATGCTGAGTTTATAGCCTTAGACAAGGCTGGTGAAGAAGCTGAATGGCTCCGCAATTTCTTGGAAGATATTCTATTTTTGGCCCAAACCTTTTGCACCCATATGTATACATTGTGATAGTCAAGCGACAATAGGCAAGGGCAGGGAGACACAATACCGTTAGACAACTACTCTTTAGTGGTGTTATCACGATTGACTACGTAAAGTCAAGAGATAACGTGTCAGATCCACTTACAAAAGGCCTATCTAAAGAGGCAGTTGAAAGATCATCGAGGGGAATATGACTATGGCTGAGAACAAGTCATTGTGGAGCTAACTCTACCTAGAAGACTGGAGATCCCAAGATCTAGGTTCAAGGAGCTCAAACAAAGTCACTAATGACGGTTTAACATTGTCAAATAAAATTTCTTTTTGGTTCATTCTCGTGATGAGACAATGTTCAGTACCAAAGATAAATAGGTAAGACTTTTTAATAGTTTCTAAGTTTGATACAGGGTATATCAAATAGTGTATCTACGGGATAACATGTTTAGGAATTACCTATGTAAGTGTGAAGTGTAAGCCGCTTCAAGGAGAATTCTATAAGGCCAGTTCTCTACGCACTTATGAACCAAGTGGTGATCATGGCTGAAACGAACACAACAATGAGAACCAAAGACGGTTAAGGGTTGATTGTGTGACTTATGGTTGTCTAGATATACACCAAAGCTCGACGGTTCAAAGATATCAAATCTACCGATTGACCGAGTATATCCGACATAAGTTCACTACAAAAAGTTCAAAGGGAAACCTACTTATCCCGATGCGATTAATCCTTACTTGCGAATCACACAGTATTTTCATACATATTTTTCACATATGTCCATTCCCCATTCATGTGGGGGATTGTTGCATTTTTTCTTTAAAGGGTGTGAATGAGAAATGGAAGAGACACCTTTTGGATTGCACCTCTCCATCTCACCTTTCCTTTGTCTATAAATTTAGAGGCTTGCCTCATTTTTAAGTCAATGGAAAAATCTGAAAATTTCTCCCATCTGTTCTATTTTGTTGCATTATTTTCAAATAAATATAGGTGTCAAGTATGATTTGCTCCGTCTGTTGAGTTCGCTGAAATTTTGTAATTTCGATTGCCAGTATTGCAGAATAGTTATTCCATTCTATCCTGGGAGGAATTAATCTAAAACCTTGGGCAACAGTGAGGGGATTAAATTTCTTAAGGATACACAAGCAACTTGTGGGCTCGGAATTATTTTTCTATTTTATTTATTAAACTAATGTTTCTCTGCTTCTCTAATTTTCTGATTTTTAACACAGTAATACCAACAAATTTTGGTTCAGATTCAACGGAATTGTCCAGAAATAACTTTAAAAAGATCTAGTGTTTTTTGTCACCTGAAAATCAATGTAGAGTAAGGAGGCGATTGAATTAGAAAACTAGTCTTGGTTTATTTTCTGATTCTTCATTATGCTCTTAAATTTGGTGTTGAATCCCACATCGTTTATGAGATGAGCACTTGGATTCTCTTATATGATTATGGACAATCATTAGTTAATCTCTTGGTTTTTGACGTTGAGTTAGGTTCAATATTTATATTTTTATTATTTGGTTTCATGAGAACTATTTTTGGGTTCTCTAATAATAAATTTGTAGGACCAAGATTGAGTTTTATAGTGCAAGTTCAGTGACGAAACTGTGGGTGTGGACATGTAAGTGAGGCTTGATACACAAGTCATTTATAAGAGAGCTAGTTTCAAGTACCTTGGGTCTATTATCCAAGAAAACGGGGAGATTGATGATGATGTTACTCGTCGTATTGGAGGGGGGGGAGGGGTGGATGAAACGGAGACTCGCATCGGGTACTTTATGTGATAAGAATGTGCCACCTCAACTTAAGGGTACGTTCTACAGAGTGGTTGTCAGACCTACTCGGACAGAGTATTGGCCAGTCAAGAACTCTCATGTCTAGAAAATAAAGGTAGTGGAAATGAGGATGTTAAGATGGATGTGCGGACATATCAAGATTGATAAGATTAGAAATAAATATATTCGAGACAGGGTAGGAGTAGCTTCGGTGGAGGACAAGATGTGAAAAGCGAGGCTTATGTGGTTTGGCCATATGAAGAGAAGCACAGATGCTCAATTGAGGAGGTGTCAGAGGTTGGCCTTGAGTGGTGTGAAGAGGGGTAGAGGTGGGCCAAAGAAGTATTGAGGAGAGGTTATTAATTAAGCAGAACTTGGCGTTGCTTTAGCTGACTGAGGACATAATCCTTGATAGGAAGGCGTGGAGGTCGAAGATTAGAATAAAAGGTTAGTAGGTAGTCGAGTGTGTGTCTTTCCCATACCAGTAGTAGTAGTTAGTCAGCCTTGTTTTTCGGCTATTGACAACCTTGGTTACTACATGTTTTCTTATTACATTGCTGTTGATAATGCATGCTCTCTTATTATTCGGTTATGTTTACTGCTTGTTTCTTATTATCTTGCTGTTGGTATAGCTGTTCTTACTGCTTTCTTTTTCTTTCCTTGAGCCGAGGGTCTATCAGAAACAATCTCTCTATCCTCAAAGGTAGGGGTAAGGTTTATGTACACACTACCTTCCCCAGACCCCACTCAACTGGTTTTGTTGTTGTTGCCAATAATAAATTGAGAGAATTGTTTGGGTGAAATTCAAAAATAGCCAGATTTACAAGTGGTGATTGAAAAATAGCCACAATTTCAAAAGTAATCAAAATTTAGCCACTTTTTATGTAAAGATAAATCTGAACGAAATCACTATTCAAAATTCGAAAAATATTCCAGCATAATATATTAGACTTCAGCATAATATACTGGAGTTCTAGCATAATACGCTAGAGTTCCAGTATAATATACTGGAGTTCCAACATAATATACTGGTCCAACATAATATGTTGGAGGTTCATACACATGTGCTCCAATCTCCAGTATCATGCTGGAACTTTTCGTGTGTTGGAATTCCAGCATATTATGCTCGAAGTTCATAAATAGGTGCACGTATCTCCAGTATATTATACTGAAGATTTTTCAGTGACTTTGCACCAATCTCCAGTATATTATGTTGAAACTTTTCGTGTTGCAGCAAAATAGTGGATATTTTTCAATGACTTTGCAAACGCTGACTATTTTTAATTACCAGTCCGAAAACTGGTTAACCTGTGCTATTGTTACGAATTGTTTAGCTTCGGCCCAAATAACCAATGAGATATCGTATCAAAATCTCTTATTTATTTATCAAGATTTTTATATTTATTTTTAAATATTTTCGTTGGATTTTAAGCTCAGATTGTTTAGCAATGGTGAACAAGAAGAATACGTCCCACCTTGCATAAGAGACAAAAGAGAGAATTAGGAGTTTGCTTTAATTAGATGAGCTTTGTCCTTTTCCATATCTAAAACTTTGACCACTACGTTCCAACCCGACCAACCCACTTCGCCATTTCATTCACGGAGCCTAAAGACTTGCCGTGATATATTTTGGGTTGTTCATAATTAGGGTATAATATCAGTTTTAACAAAAAACTTAACAAAAGGCCCGACTACATATTCAAGTGTTCGGTATTCACGTTGAAAGCCAACTAAATTTCAATTCATATCGAAAAGTATTATATTGGGTAAAATGCTCTCAAGCAAAGGCAATTCAGATCTATATTCAAAATTCAAACTCGAAACTTCTGATTATTGATAAAAGAATACTTACCCAAGTTTAAAAATAAAGAAACGTACCTAAAATTTTTCTTTCTTTTCAAAAGGATAAATAAATGCAATATGATTCAGTGCACTTGAGATTGGGGTAGGACAGGACTGGAAGGCATCCTTTCAAAATTGGCTAAAGAAGCTTCTTCTCTATTAGGATATGTTGGGACCTTAATGGATGCTTCACTTGGGTTGTCCTTGTGGTTTGACCACTTTAGGTATTTTCTCCTACCTTTTCATTAATTTATTAGTACTATAAGGAGTATAGTTCTCACTTTATTTTAACATATAATTTGTTAATGTGTTCAAGAGTGCAATGTACCTATCTAGATCCGATAAAGTTGGATGGGAATTTGGGTGATAGGAATAAATGGCTTTTAGTGAAACATGATCCCTTAGACGCAAACACTTCCTTCTTTGGATCCGGCCTTGGAAGCAACCTAACCCCATATATCTTTATATAAATATCACAATATATTTTAATAAAAAAAACATTGATTTTTAAGCAAGCATTGATTGATATTCGAAATCCTATCTAAATTATAATGTAATCTATATAACAATAACAAGATAGCTGAAAAAAGGACGACTTAGATACGAAACAGTCTTACATGTTGTTTGACTCAAAAGTTATTAAAATCTTTTAGAGCAAAGATGGAGGGGTAAATCTTAGTCAGACATAATAAACTCCAAATCAAAGAGCTAAATAGCGTAGATCACTCGTAAGATGAAGAGATGATAGATGATCTTATTGAAATTTAGTGCTATGTTTCCCATCAATCGATGAGGAAACCCATTTACATGTATTCCTCGAAATTCCTAGGTTTTTATCATGAATAATAGAAGGCAGCTGTTCAACTATTGGGAGAAAGAAAACGCTCAGCCCCTTGTTGAAAGCTCTCCCTTGTTATATATAGTTGTGGCACCCTTGCCCTTTACTGGGACCCATGTTCTCTTACCTCCACTGTGCTTTAGATGTCCCCTTAAGCGTCGTCCTTGCCAACTCGTCTGATGTTGGGAAAGAATATGGAGTGGGTTGCATTGTTTTTCGCTGCCCGATTATTTAGGCGGGACGTTGGTCAACTCGGTCGTGAAAGTCAGATTTTGACAAATACAGTTAGTCCCTCCGTCTGTCGGGGTCGTCCTCTGCGGGCTCAGCAGACGGATCATGACTATTATGAATCCGAGATAAATCTGACTTGCGATTCTTTGTTCCTTATTTGCATATCTTGGATTTATAACGTAGTGGCGGCATTTTGTCTATTCCCATTGATCGTTGCGACGGTTTCGGAACTGAAACGTTGTTTGGTACAACAGCGTCGTTTCATGATCACCGACATTATTATACACGTTTATGAGGGACTGAAATGTTTCGTGCCTTATCAGATTCGATTGGCGACTCTTGGGTTTCGTGCTTGGGGGGAGGGGTTATGTCTCTTATAAATAAAGAGAATTTATCATTTGATTAACACACTCCTTTATCTTTCGCTTGAGAGAATCTATCAGATACACTTTCTTTCTGATATCTCAAATTTCTGTTCGCTCCCTTGTTTACTGCAAACTTTCATCTTTCCTTTTTATTATTTCTTCAGAGTATTTTCTGATAAAATGGCTGGTGATTCTTCTCGCGACGATCTCCCGGTCACTAATCCAGTACCGAAAAGTGCTGCTCAAGCCGCCGGAGGAACATATGCGTGGAAGAAGAGGGGATCCCATCAGTAGCTTATATGCTCCCTCGCCTTGGGAGGGAGTCGACTGACTTCAGTATTCGCGCCGAGGCCAAACCGGAACCCGTCTCCTCCATCTTGAGAGAAAGGGACATTGCAGAGTTTAAAGAAAGGTGGGGGGTCCCCAATTACGTCGATATGCAGCCGGCAGTAGGGAACGATATAGTTCACTTCGACCGCCCCGGGTATTGCGTGCTCTACGCGTACCCCTTTCTCATAGGGTACACATTTCCTTTTCCTTTGCTGGTGGTGGATTTTTGCCATTTTTACGAAGTATGCCCTACCCAACTCTCGCCGTATTTGTACAAGTTATTCCTCATGCTGCTTAAGTATGAGGAGCTCGCCGGTCGTGAGGTCACGTTGGACCATATGCTCAGCATTTTTGCTCCTTAGCTTATTCGTGGTTCAATAATACACATACATCATCGGGGGTCGAGGAGTCTTGTGGTGAAGATGGATGACCGGGCCAACCTTCATTTCTATGAGAATTATTTTTATGTGCGGAATGAGCACCTTGTGGCGGACCCAATAGGATTCCCTGAGAAGTGAAACTTTGCGCGTAAGTTTTAGTATTCTTAGGCGGAGAGATGTCCGACCGTTTTTTGTTTTGGTGTTAAACTTTATCATATATTTGCAGCTTAGAGATTGCCCTCTCCGCCTGTCGAAGGTATTCCTGAATGGGTGAGTGCCATCCTTCCTCATACAGTAGGGATTCACACATGGTCGGCTTTTCATGAAAGGTTTGAATGCAGGCCCCTCACGGGTGAGATCACATTTCTGTATGCTATTTTCTATCTTATTTCTTAGCTTCTTATAAGTCGTATGTCGATATCACGGAGAGTAGGGAGAGTGAGGGACCCTCCGTTAGCCTTTCATCAGCCGGCCGCATCTGCTCACCCGATTGTGGTACCAATCGCCTGACCTTCATCGAGGGTTGCTTCGGTTGAATTTGCGGCCTTGGTTACTCTCGCGAGGGCAACGCCTTAGGATGAGGTCCTGACCAGTGTTACTTGTCTGATAGGCGAATCTCTATCTGTTGGGGAAGAGGAGGGGCCGTCGAAAAGACGGAGAGTGGAGTTTGAGACTGCGCCCCCAACAGTAATTCATCTGGACGACTCTTCAATGACGAGCTCCGGAGAGGATGTTGCTATAGTTCTCCCCGTATAGACGGAATCGGCCGTTGGAGTTGTCAGGGTCTATGATCAGCAATTGGAAGTTCCTGCCACTGCTTCAGCTCAATAAAAGAATTCCTACCATTATCGGCAACCAACAACCTGTCGCGGCGGAAATTCAGACTTCTGGGGTGGCCGTTATAGTTTCGGACATACCCTCATCTTCTGCAGCGGGTCGTGCCTCCACAGCTGCGGAAAGGGGAAAGGACGTAATGGTCGACCACTACGAATCAGAATCGGACCTGGACCCTAATGATGTTAGGATGTTTGAAAAGGGGATTACCCACTCAGTGGTTCATACGGGGGGCTCGACCCGTACTCTACAAATCCCTTCTGGTGTCAATCTCTTGGCGGAATGGGAGGACCTGGTGCCGCAGTTCAGCCCGCTGTGTTCCGAAGCCAAAATGGAGGCTCTTTAGTCTGTTCCTGATGCTTATCTAATGGACGAGGTGGCCACTATGGGCTTAATGGTACGTTGTATTTTACTTTTGTATTTCTTCACCATTCCCGAGAGTACTGCTCTAACCATGTCTTTGTGTTTTTCAAACGTACATGTTAGAAGTGGAGAGCATCCGCAGGGCCAACATCTGGGCCAAGATTTTATTGAACATGTTGGAGAAGTATCGTCGCTACCGCAAACCCTGTTAACCGGGCTCTTGGTGAGGAGTTAGAGAAAAGGGACCAGGAGTTGATGCAAGTTATCCGCAGCAAGAGTGCGCTCAAGAAGAAACTTCGAATTAAGGACGAGGAACTCGAGCTGGGCAAGGGAGTTTCCATAGAATGTGAGCATCTACAGGAGAAATTGATATTGATGCAATTGGAGAAGGATTATAACATGATCAAGGTCGAGGCAATAATCGCCGAATGGCGGGGAAATTTGGACGCGCTAGAGAACAAGGCCGCCGGGTTGAAGAGCATCGAGAGTGCTTGGTCAGAATCTTCAGTGAGGGCGAAGGCCATGGAGAACACCATACGCGTCCTTCAATTCGAATAGAAGTCAGAGAGAGCGACGACCACTCTCGTGGAGGCTAGGCTTGAGGAGCGCATCAGCGAGATTGATCAAGAGGCATCAATTCTAGGAGATCGGGTTGCAGCATTGGAGGCAAAAAATGAGCGATTGTTGTCTCAGATTGAGTCTTCCTCCTCTATCGTCTCCCTCCATACACACGAGCTTTGGGTTTATGTTGAAGCTCAGCGGGATATATATAAGAGTATGTTTGGAGGTGGGTAATGTGATTGAGGCCACCTAAGGAGAAGCGCGATAGGCTCGCATACTGTGGATATGATGCGGCGACGCCTGAAGCCGATGGGGGTGCGGATGACACTAATGGGTAGATTTTTGGAGGTGGTAACAGTGATGGTGATGGAAATTGTGACGGCACTGATAACACCGAATGAAGAATATTGTTCTTGTCTGTTCTTACTTGTAGTTGTTCATTGTTTGTCGTTGTTTCTTCCGCCTTTTCCTTTCATTTCTTCCTTTCCCCCGCCCCCATTTTTCTTTTCGTTGACTTTATCCATATGTAAGCGGCGATAGTCTGCATAATGACTTTGTACAAAGGAAAGTCTTTTTTCTTTGTTTGTTATTTACCTTGTACTTCATCTTGGATCCATTTATTTATGGTTTTTGGTGCGAGATAGATGGCTGTATGGCGAGTCCCAGCCTTTATTTCCTTCTGATGGCTTTTGATCTTAGAAGTATTTCAACCTAATCGAAATAGTGTCTCGTCATTATTCGATCGAGGTTGAAATCTTCTCATATTGGCGGGGGCCCTTGACCTTAGGGGGTATTTCGAACTTATCAAAATGGGACCTCGTCGTTATTCGATCGACGTTGAATTTTTCATCTTTTTGCGAAGGCCTCTGGCCTTTAAGGGTGTCATGTAGAGCTTATCGAAATAAGAACCCGTCGTTGCATGATCGAGGTCGAACTCTTCTCTTTTTGGCGAAGGCTCTTAGCCTTAAAGGGTGTTATTTCGACTTGTCGAAATAGTAACACGTCGTCGTTCGATCATGGTCAAACTCTTCTTTTTTTGGCGAAGGCTCGTATCCTTAAAGGGTGTTATTTCGGCTTGTCGAAATAGCAACCCTTCATCATTCGATCAAGGTCGAACTCTTCTCTTTTTGTCGAAGACTTTTAGCCTTAAAACGTGTTATTTCAACTTGTCAAAATAGTAACCCGTCATCGTTCGATCAAGGTTGAACTCTTCTCTTTTAGGCGAAGGCCTTTAGCCTTAAACGGTGTTGTTTCGACTTGTCGAAATAGTAACCCGTTGTCGTTCGATCAAGGTCGAACTCTTCTCTTTTGGCGAAGGCTCTTGGCCTTAAAGGGTGTTATTTCGACTTGTTGAATTATTAACCCGTCGTCATTCGATCAAGGTCGAACTCTTCTCTTTTTGGCAAAGGCTCTGGGCCTTAAATGGTGTTATTTCGACTTGTCGAAATAGTAACTCGTCGACGTTCGATCAAGGTCGAACTCTTCTATTTTTGGCGAATGCTCTTAGCCTTAAAGGTTGCTACTTCGACTCGTTGAAATAGTAATCCGTTGTCGTTCGATCGAGGTCAAACTCTTCCCTTTTCGGAAAAGGCTCTTAGCCTTAAAGGGTGCTACTTCGACTCGTCGAATAGTGACCCGTTGTCGTTCGATCAAGGTCTAACTCTTCTATTTTTGGCAAAGGCTCTTAGCCTTAAAGGGTGTTATTTCGACTTGTCGAAATAGTAACCCGTCATCGTTCGATCAAGGTCGAACTCTTCTTTTTTTGGTGAAGGCTCCTAGCCTTAAAGGGTGTTATTTTGACTTTTTGAAATAGTAACCCGTCATAGTTAGATCAAGGTCGAACTCTTCTCTTTTTGGCGAAGGCTCCTAGCCTTAAAGTGTGTTATTTCGAATTTTCAAAATAGTAACCCGTCGTTGTTCGATCAAGGTCGAACTCTTCTATTTTTGGCAAAGGTCTTTAGCCTTAAAAGGTGTTATTTCGACTTGTCGAAATAGTAACCCGTTGTCGTTCGATCAAGGTCGAACTCTTCTCTTTTTGGCGAAGGCTCTTGGCCATAAAGGGTGTTATTTCGACTTGTCGAAATAGTAACCCGTCGTCGTTCAATCAAGGTCAACTCTTCTCTTTTTGGCGAAGGCTCTTCGCCTTAAAGGGTGTTATTTAGACTTGTCGAAATAGTAACTCGTCGTTGTTCGATCGAGGTCGAACTTTTCTTTTTTTGGCGAAGGCTCTTAGCCTAAAAGGGTGCTACTTTGACTCGTCGAAATAGTATCCCGTCGTCATTCGATCAAGGTCAAACTCTTCTCTTTTTGGCGAAGGCTCTTGGACTTCAAGGGTGTTATTTTTACTTGCTGAAATAGTAACCCGTCGTCAGTCCCAGTTTTTGGAGGGCCAGATATCTTCTGGGGAGTCCCTGTCAGTTTGACACTACTTGTAGCGGAGGGTGCAATGTTGGAGAATGTGAGACATTTGTTGTTTTGCTTAGGCTCGCCCTGTGCGCAAATTGAGGTTTTCTTATCTAGCTTCTGTCTTCCGGCCCGGGGGTATCATCGGTGGGCGATATTGCAATTGTTTTGCGGTAGTTTTTAGTTCTTCGATTGAGATGTTTTTGTTTTATTCGCTTGCCTGTGAGGCCATTGTATTCTTACTTGAACGGTGATTAGGAGGTGATCTGGAACGAAGCTTTCTTTGCCTCCCGTCTGGCGGTTCGATGGGGGAGAGCTGGTGGGTAACATCGCTCGGCTTGTTTGGTGTGTCGATGGTTGGTGGGATGAGAGTTTCTGATCTTGATGATTTTATTTGGCTCTTCTCCCCTACTGCGCTGCTCCTTTGTCTCGCGCGTGTTGAATTTTTCCCTCGCGCACTTTTTTTGTGAGTGATCGTGTTTCTTGGTCTTTGATCCGGGAGAGACTATGAATTTCACTAAGAAATCCCCACAGACTGCGCCAAATTGTTTCACTCAAAAGTTATTAAAATCTTTTAGAGCAAATCAATCAAAGATGGAGGGGTAAATCTTAGTCAGACATAATAAACTCCAAATCAAAGAGCTAAATAGCGTAGATCACACATAAGATGAAGAGAGCATAGATGATCTTATTGAAATTTAATGCTATGTTTCCCATCAATCGATGAGGAAACTCATTTACATGTATTCCTCAAAATTCGTAGGTTTTTATCATGAATAATAGGAGGGAGCTATTCAGCTATTGGGAGAAAGAAAAGGCCCAGCCCCCTTGTTGAAAGCTCTCCCTTGTTATATATAGTTTTGGCACCCTTGCCCTTTACTGGGCCCCATGTTCTCTTACCTCCACTGTGCTTTAGACGTCCTCTTAAGCGTTGTCCTTGCCGATTCGTCTGACGTCAGAAAGGCGATATGAAGTGGGTTGCATTATTTTTCGCTGCCCGATTATTCAGGTGGGACATTAATCAACTCGGTCGTAAAAGTCAGATTTTGACCAATACACCTACTGAGGATTCTTTTGAGTGATCTTCGCTTGTTCATGTAGGAGGAAATCAGAATTTCAAATTTTCTATAATTGAGAAATAAAAACAATAACTTTCCTTTTTTTGACTACAAGTTACGAGAGAAGTATATATGTAATAACCACTACCTTCTTGTCACGTACTAATTTTTTTTTTCATCTAAAGAAACGAAGAGATCATCAGAGCGGACCTAATGCTATACCGAGAGGGGTTATTATCACCGTAAAATTCAACAAAAATAATAACGGACATCCTTTATACAAAATAGATTTTGGTTGAATTAATCCAAAAATGCAATCCTGACCCTCCTCCTCTAAAGAGCACTAGATCGGAGTTCCATCATGTAGATATGTAAGAAAATCTTGCAATGCTCTAAGAAATTATGCATCATTTTGTAACTTCATAATGATAATATATACACACTTAATTTGTCCTTCCATTCCATATGTCAAACAGTTAGATATGGTTGGAATATAATTAAAATCCTGGCATGACGATGACGCCAGTTGTATATTTATTATATAGAAAAAAATACTGATTAGAAGAATAATATTCTTTTATACGCATGATTGATGAATGAAGTTAATTAAAAAAAATGCTTTTGATACATCGATCAATGCACCAAAAACATATGACTGATATACAGTGCCTTTATTTTTATATAATAATAATTAAAAAAACTCATGAGTCATGACGCGTATACATATAAATATATTTTATCTTCATTACGTAAATCACTGTTTTTATTTTTGTTTTGGATTACTCCCTATTTTTCATATTTAGTTTCCATTTTCATCCTCTCATTTTTCTTTTGTTGGTGGGTGTCGGTGCGTAATGATAATAATTTTAGTTCCAGTTACTGATAAAGTTCAATATTCATTCTTGTGATACATATATGAGGTTAGAGTGTTCAGTGTTCTAACATCGGTTGAAGAAATGCGTTGTAATTTCTTTATGTGTTTTTGAGTAATTCTCAGTGCGTGTATTGGGGAGCTAGTTTTTTACTTTTTTCAGTTGAATTGTACTTAAGATTATTAACTTATCCAATATTGAATCCTCATGCATATTATTATGTTATCCACCCTTAAGAAAAATGAGTAGATAATATTGACTAAGAACAAGAAGGAAAGAAGACTACAACTTATTAAAAATACTGTAGCGTGGCAAGCCACTGCCTTGAAAGCGATTTTGGCCTGACTGGGTGCAAATCGTTAAGACCGGTCACTCCCCAAGGTTCCACAGCCTCCGAACACGTACACTCGTGACTAGAAGTTTAGAATTTGCACAAAATAGTTGCCCAGAAAGAAGAGAAAATGAAGGTTTTTCTTGTTACAGAAATTAAAATGTTGTAGGAAGAAAGTAATGATTAGCAAGATGAGTTCTTGGTTAAAAATTGAGTGAATATGATGGTTAATGATCATCTTATTTATAAGCAATTAGGGAAGTTGCATGTATGACAAGTGTGGATAGTCTTTTAACACTTGTCCCAAAAAAACAAATATATTAGTCCATTTGAAAGAGATTTTGGCCCGATTGGGCGCAAATCGTTAAGACCGATCGTTCCCGAAGATTCCACAGCCTCCAAACACGTGCACTCGCTGGAAGTTTAGAATTTGCACAAAATAGTTGCCCAAAAAGAAGAGAAGAAGAAGATTTTTTTTTTTTCTGTAGTTGTTACAGAAATTAAAATGTTGTAGGAAGAAAGTAATGATTAGCAAGATGAATTCTTGGTTAAAAATTGAGTGAATATGATGGCTAATGATCATATTATTTATAGGTAATTAGGGAGGTTGCATGTATGACAAGTGTGGAGAGTCTTTTAACACTTGTCCAAATATATTATTTCATTTGACAAGTGTACCTAGTCTTCCATGCATGAAGACACCTTGTAGATTTGCATTGCCACTTATCAAAGCCATTCAACACTTGGCTTTAAATCAATGCCACTTGTAAAAACTCTTGCCATGTACCAATTATCTAAGAGTATTTGGCCACTTGGAAATAGGTAGGATACTAGTAAAATAAAAAGACCTATGGCTATTGGTTGCAAATGGATTTGCAAAAAGAAATCTTTGACTTTGCATTGTACATAATACCAACAATCCCCCACTAATGCAAAGACAAGAATAGAACAATTCTGAGCAAAAGAAGGAACATGTACTTAAGTGTCAATATCTTTCAATTTGAATTGACACGTAGTGAAATGAGGCAACAACTAAGATCCACAAAGTGAAGTAATCTTGAACTGAATGGACATTAGTTGAGACCCCCACAATACATACTATATCCTTAATTTTATGCAAACTCCGCGATACTAACAAAGTAATTTTATGGTCATGCACATACCTTGGGTCTCACGAGTTCTCTAGAAAGACATCCCAAGTCCTTCATAAAAGACGACCACACATTTACATTCACGTAGGTGATTCCATCAAGTCTATCTACATATAGACTACCTTAAGGCTATAGAATCATTAAGAGCAAAATAAGCTCAACCTTATAAAGCACTACCACACGCCATGTGGATAGGAAATGTAGTGCATATTAAGGTCTCATATGGCTTCGTTTGATCACAAACGGGTATCTATCATACTTCCTCAATCCATGGGCTTTAGCCCCATCCCCCTCGACGTTTCAAGGATAACTCTCCTTGCCAAACCCTTGATTAAAGGATCCGCCAAATTTCTTTCGGATCTTACATATTCCAAGGAAATAACATCATGTTTCAACAACTTTTTTACCGCACCATGCCTAATGCGGATATGTCTTCTTTTTTCATTCTACACACTATTTTTGGCAATTCCAATTGCTGTCTGTGAGTCACAATGTATAGAAACTGGTGAAGCTTGTCTTCCCTACAAAGACACGTCTGCCAATAAGTTTCTCAACCACTCGGTTTCTTTCCCCTGCCAACTCAAGAGCAATGAATTCAGAATAGTAGATCGTGCTATATAAGTCTGTTTTGAAGACTTCCATGAAATAGCACCTGCACCCAAGTGAACACATAGCCACTAATGAAGCTAACTTCAGTAACCCAGTTTGCATCACAAAATCCTCCTAAAACAGTAGGAAATTTATTAAAATGCAAACACCAATCCATAGTACCTCTCAAATATCTTAGCAAACGATGAAGAGCATTCCAGTGTTCACCACTAGGGTTGTGAGTATATCTACTCAATCTACTAATAACATAAGCAATATCAGGTCGTGTATAATTCATGAGAAATGTTACACTACTAATTATCTTATCATACTCAGTTTGAGAAATACTAGATTCCTTATTCTTTTTCAAGTGTATGCTAGGATCATAAGGAGTTCTCACAGGTGCTACATTAAAATAATTAAACCTTTTCAACATTTTCTCAATATAATGAGACTGAGAACCATTAGAAGTTCTTTTGATTTAACCCCTAAAATTACATCTGCTTCTCCAAGATCTTTCATTTCAAATTTAGAAGATAAAATTTTTTTAGTCTCATTAACAACATTCATATTAGGGCAAAAGATTAACATGTCATCCACATACAAACATATAATAACACAATCTGATCCCTATCATCTTGGAATAAACACAAGTATCAGATGCATTAACAACAAAATCATTATCCACTAATGTGCTATTAAACTTTTCATACCATTGCTTAGGTACCTGCTTTAGACCATACAAAGACTTTCTCAATTTGCATACTTTATTTTCCTGTCCCTGCATCATAAATCCTTCAGGTTGAGGCATATCGATCTCTTCCTCTAAATCACCATTTACGAAAGCCTTTTTAACATCCATTTGATGTATTACTAAATCATGAATAGCGGCTATAACAACAAGAGTTCTAATAGTCTCTATTTTAGTCACAGGAGAATAAGTGTCAAAGTAATCAATGTCTTTCTTTTGATTAAAACTCCTAATAACAAGTCTAGCCTAATATTTCTCAATTGTACCGCCAGGTCTCAATTTCTTCTTAAATATCCACTTGCTACTTATGAGTTTACAACCTTTAGGCAAATCAGACAAGTCCGAAGTATGATCAGAAACTATATAGTTTAATTTACTTTTAATGGCCTTTTCCCAAAAACTAGCATCTACTGACCTCATTGCTTCACTGTATGTCTTAGGGTCTTCTTCTATTAAATAGATTGACACTAATTCATCACTCAAAATATTAAAATCAATATTTTCAGTCAAGAAAGTAGTAATAAAGTCAGGACCAAAGCTAGCTTTAATTCTACGCCTCTTACTTCTTCTAAGTTTATTTTCATGCTCATTAGCAGTAACACTAGAAGAAGGCACGATATGAGAATTAACAGGCATAGATGTAGAAGCATTATTAGGCACATCACTAGGCACGTTATTTTTCAATGGATAAACATGCTCAAAAAATTCTGCATCTCTAGATTCACAAGTAGAACTATCATTCAAATACATAAATCTATATGCATCACTATTTTGAGAATAATCAATAAAAATAGCATCAGAAGTCTTGGGTCCAACAGTTACTTGTTTAAAATCAGGTAGACCGACCTTAGCCAAAAACCCACACTTTCACAATTTTCAAGTTAGGGGCAAACCCTTTCCATAACTCATACGGGGTTTTATCAAACTTCTTATGAGGGACTTTCTTAAGAATATAGCATGCAGATAAAATAGCTTTCCCGCACATATTATCAGATAAACCCTAACTCAAAAGCATAGAATTCATCATTTCCTTAAGGGTTCTATTTTTCTGTTCGGCTACTCGATTTTGTTGGGGAGTATAGGGAACACTAACCTCATGTATAATACCATTTTTTTCTTCACAAAGAGCTTCTAGAGTATTAGTATTATATTCACCACCCCTGTCAGACCTAAGCCTCTAGATTTTCTGTCTAATTAATTCTCTATTTTTGCCTTGTATTTCAAAAATATGATTTTAGCCTCATCTTTTGACTTAAGAAGATATACATTAGTGTATCTAGAAAAGTCATCTACAAAGGTGATGCAGTATTTCTTTCCATCCTTACTAACAATGTTCATGAAATCTGCTAAGTCTGAATGTACTAGTTCAAGCAATTTTGTTTTTCTACTAGTTACATTCTTAAAAGGCCTTTTGGTATGTTTTGATTCTACATAAACTGGACACTTAGAAAAGTTATCAATACTAATTACAGTAATTAATTCTATTTTTCTAAGTCTTTTAATAGAAGCAATATTAATATGACATAGTCTACCATGCCATAAATCAATAGACTCGGCAATATAAGCAGAATTGAAAGTACTATCATTATTAGTAATCTCTAGAGCGATGTTCAATACAAATAAACCCCCACTAAGGTAACCCTTCCCAACAAAGTTTCTTTCGCGAGAAATAATAACTTTATCAGATTCAAAAACAAGTATAAGACCTACTTTGTTGAGAAGCGCACTAGAAACTACGTTTCTACGAAGGGAGGGTACATACAAAACATTGTTCAAGGCTAAGATTTTTTCAGAAGTTAATTTAAGGAGAATTTTTCGTTTACCCATAACTCCAGCTGTAGTGTAGTTACCCATGTAGACACACTCGCCATCAACAGATTCCTCAAAGTCGTGAAACACCTCCTTGTTGGTGCAAAGGTGCCTTGAAGCGCCTGTGTCCAGTATCCAATCAGTCTTGTTAGATACCATGTTTGCCTCAACAACCACAGTAGCAATGACATCACCACCATCAGTAAGGTTAGCTTGGACTGGAGCTTTTCCTCCATTATTTGAGCTTTGTCCTTGTCTCCGGTTGCACTGAAAAGCCTTGTGACCAATTTTGCTGCAGATATAGCACGGTGCTTTCGACTTTTGAATATGGCCCTCTGGCTTATTGAAGTAATTCTACTTCTTCACATGTCTTTTCTTCTGTCCTTTCTTCTGTTTTTCTATAAATATGTCTTTCACAAAAGTACTAGAAGATTCCACAAGGTTAGCTTTAGAAGAATTAAGAGAGAGAGATTTCATCTTATTCTTAAGCCGTTCAGACTCCTCATCTTTTAGAGGGTTTGCTTCCTCATTCCTCATGTGACTGATCAGTTCTTGAAGAGTTAAGTTTTTCTTCTTGTGTTTCAGTTGTAATCACTCCAGGAAGGTGGAAACTTTTCAAGCAGAACAATAGCTTGAACAACCTCACACATCTCCATGCCCTCGTTAAAAACATCAACAGTCAAGTTCTCATACTCGTGAACCTATTCCATGATTGGCATATCATCAACCATCTGAAACTTGATCCACATTCCAACGACATACTTTTTTTTCCCGCGTCATCAGCACCATATTTCTTCTCCAAACTATCCGATATGATTTTAGCAGATTTATAATTTATAAACAAATCAAAGAGAGGGTTAGTCATATGATTAAGCAGATTCCTTATCACTGCTTTATTATCCTTTTCAAATTTTGTCTTAGCAACATCATCAGTGTTGTGGCCAAATGCATACGCAAGTATACGCGGTCGTCAAGTAATGAAGTGACTAAAAGTTGGATGTCGAACACACGAGGACTTATGATTAACTATTAACTAAATTAGACTATCCTAATTATCTGAACAAGAATTAAACCCAAAATTAGTGATGCTAAAGTAACTAAACTAAAAAGAAAATAAAAATAATGGACTTCAAACAAAGGAAGATTAGATTTTTATGTTATTAATGTAATGAAAACGATCTAGGGTTATGGACTATCTAACAATCCTATTGTATTTTTCAATTGAATTAATTGACTAATTCATCTAGTTCACTAGTTGACAGAGTTAATAATGCTCATAAGAATCTGTCGAATTCTTACTCGCCTATTCAAGCTAACCTAATGCCTATATGTCTATCGAGTTAGAACTAACAAGAACTTATTTAGAATTCCCGTAAATCAACCAAGTAAGGCAATTAGGTATATGTCTATCATAACCGTGAATCCTCTCCCCGATGCCCAGGTTCAAGAACATGCTCTACTTAATCCTATATGCAAACTAGTATTCCCAATTTTGAGTTCAATTCTAGATTTGTAGATAATATTCAATTGGTGATCAAGAAATTAAATAATTAAGTGCATGATTGAATAAATAAACCACTATGATAAATTCAGAAATCAAAATCAATATCCAAATAAAAATAGTCATGAAAGAACCACAACCCTAGAATGTGAAGCTTAGCTCCAGATAGACATGGTAGCAAAACAACAAATCATACCAAGAAACATAAAAAATACTCAGTTTGGTGTAAGAAAGTTGGAACTTGATGAATTCCGGCCTCCACGACGGCTCTGTGCTTGTGTTTTCCTCTAAAAAATGTCCTCCCCTGGAAAAAGAGGTTTAGGACCTCTTTTATATAAGTTGGCGGTATGTAAAATCAAAATAACCAAATCTCGAATCAAATAGGACAAGTCCCCGCTCCGAGCGTCCAGGGCAACGCCTAGCGCTAGCCCTGGCGCACAAAGCAGTAACATTTTTGTTTCCTTTCAAGAATATAAGTCCTCTACTCTTCTTTTGTCTTGCATTTGGGGGGAAAAAACCCAAAGTGTGTCCCCCCCCTTTGTCTCTCAATATTTTTTTTTATTTTCCTTTCTTTTTCTTTCGCTTTTTATTCAATTTTGCTCCAAATCTCTACATCTTCAGGTCACTTTATTCCTATACAGTTAAAATATAATATTAAGCATAAAATAATATAATTAATACTTAAAAGACGATTAAAAGTACTAAAATATGAGGCAACAATAGGTAAATATATGCATTTTTGGCCGAATATCACCATCCCACACTTAAAATCTTGCTCGTCCTCGAGTAAGCCAACAATTTGCATTATTCTTGAGTACTTTATTTTTACACAATTGAGGTACATTACACCAATAACCATGGTTGATAGCAAGAATTAAACCTTAGCATATGCAATCCCATATACTTCCCTTTTTCTTTTGCCAACTTCAAAAATATTCAAACAAAGACAACATGCTCATAACAATCCTAGCCTCAAAACCCGACTCAATGTCACAATGCACTCATGGCTTGAACACCCAATATACGTCGTAGAGAAGTCGAATAAGGCTAACTATCCCTCGTGAAACCATGTGCCCTCACAATAAGAACAAGAGAGCAAGTTCAATCCACACATTCCAATCTCATGATCATATATATCAAAGAAAATCGCTCACTCTCACAAAAGAAGTCACAAGCATGTAATTGGTACCATAGGCTTGCCCTTAATGTAAATCCCTACTAATGTAGGATCGCTCGATATAAAATCAATTAGGACTTTTTCATAGTTGTAATGTGGTCGTACAAGGAAGACCGAGAAACTACACAAGCCAATGTCACACCTCCTTTTTCACTACACCCGCATGAAGAGGGTATAATAAAGGGAGTTATTTCCAACTTGAAGTGACAATCGAAACGGGTTTTATTTAAAAGATTCAGAGTCGCCACTTGGGAGATTTATGGTGTCCCAAGTCACAGGTTGAATCCTGAACCGAGGAAATTATGACTCTGTTAACAGTCCGCGAATCAGAAATCCGAGTAAGGAATTTTGTTAACCCGGGAGAAGGTAT
>MU736897.1:4625-93026 GCA_026770625.1 Nicotiana glauca | reverse complement strand
AAATATATATATATATATATATATATATATATAGGAATAGTGGTTCACCCTCCTAAGCACTTTAACACATCACCAAATAACTTAAGCGCAAATTCTTCAACACCACTTTGATTTCAAAAATAATATCACCCCCAAAAACGTTCCCTTCTTCTTTAAGCACTACTTTAATTTATACCCCACTAGCAAGAACATGACAATAATTTATTCACCTATTTTTTTCCTGCTCTTTTCTTTTTCCAGATTGTATTCTTTTTCTTTTTTGCAATTCCCATTAGTGGCAAATTCTTTTACAAAACAAGTGCACATTCCTTCCTTTTATTGGTTCCACTAAAAATCCACCCTACACTTAGTTCATTCTTACTTCTTTTAGTGCTCATCTCACATAAAGTGCTTTAAGAGGTAAAATGATCAAAATAATATCAATTAAGAATAAAAAGGGTATATGCTCGTAATGTGGGTACCAAATAAAAGTCAATAGGCTCAAAATGGTTAACTAGGGATAAATTTTATTTATGATAAGCAATAAGCTCAAAAAGATCAAAAAAGCCTAAAATCATTTTTCAAACCGAGCATCACCTCAATTTTCGCTTCAACTCACATACGAGGCAAGTTCTAAACACAAGTACAATGACATGGACTACACAAAAATCTCACCACACATGGCACATGACTCACTGAGGACGGTCTCATTCCGACTCTCAACTAATGCAAGTATTCACAAAGCCGTAAGATATTAAGCATTAAGCACAAAGTGAACATAAGTCAAGTAAACGAGAAATAGTCTTCACAAAACGTGCTATCCTATATATAAAGGCATCATGCTCAATTTCAAACACATAGGGAAGATACTACACATGTCAAAGCCTAAATATACTACTATCAAACAAGTCAAAGGCGCCTAGAGTCTCATCTTTCTTCCTCCATTTATTCCATAAATTCTATTTACTTTAAAAGAAAAAACTACCAGGTTCAAATTACATCCCATGGAAAAGAACCGAGGTACAAAGAAAAACCACAGGGGATTATTAATTACTACCTAAAGAAAGCTAAAAAATATATTTTTGGATTTTTTTGTTTTTAGACTTAAACCCCTCAAGAAAATTGTTTAGGAGATCCATCGTCTGGAAAAGTCCAATTTTCTAATTTTTTGGTTTTTCCGACAAAAGCTACTACACTTAAGAACGAGTACTAGCACTAAGCTAAAATAGCACAGAAACTCACCCAAAAGATCTCCTCACCCCACACTTAAAATTTTGCAATGTACTCAATGCACACTATAAGTAATACGAGGGTAAAAGAGACTCCCTGGTAGGCCAAAGTCCGAAGCAATAAAGGCTCACGAGTACTCATACTTCCCCCATGCATCGTCCTTTGTGTGAGCACCCTTAGTCCTCACCGTCTAGCTTGTTTTTGCACTCTTATAATGACTTTGCTTCCTATGCTCATAATCCTACAAAGCAAAAATAAATACTACAAAATAATAAAAATAAAATAAAATAAAAAAGAAACAAAAATAAAAGAAAGAATTTAAAGTTGGGTTGCCTCCCAACAAACGCCTAATTTAAAGTCGCGGCACGACTTGAACCACTTTTTGTCTCCACCTTGAACTTATGAATTGTACCCCTAACAGCGCATCCAGTCTGTGGCTATGCTTCTTGGTGGGGCTACAAAGATAATCAGGCCAAGTAATAAATTTTTCACTCTGCACTTCTCGACCTTTAGATGAGGAATGTAATTTTTACTTTTTGGCACAACAAATTCAAGAACATAGACACTCTCATACTCATCATTTGACTCCCTCATAGGCTCAGATTACTCGATTACCATTTTACTATCTAAACACAATGTGGAAAAATGATTGGAATGAGGTCTATTGCACCCTAACTCATGAATTTTACTACCATTTGCATTCCCATATTTACATACACTCAAGTTCCCCAATGTAATATTATATACTCCCTCATATGACTCTAAAGCACTCTTCTCAATATTGGCATCCTCACGAAAAATATTGTCTAATGATTGGTATTCTCGTTTTAGCTCCTCAATTTGGTCTAGAAGATATTTTTCAGCTTCACACAACTCATTATAAATTGTTGGGCGTTACACGCTTTAACTTTTGCACTCAAATATGCTTCTAAGTTATGTACAGCCATGCCAAAATTATTAATTTTATGTGCAAGTTTATCTCTCTCCTTAGACCAATCATTCACAAATTCTGTTAAAAAATAATGTCGTTCTTCGTATTCTCTTAATCGTGAATATTCTTCCCAATACCAACCCTTACTACCATATTCAAATTCAGACCTTCCGGAGTTCAGGTTATGACAAGCCCAAAAAGACGGGCCATAAAAGTCTTCCATCAACCAAGCATCTTCATCAATAGCCTTACCTCCGGATATTCAATTCCCAGATGTCATGTTGAGAGAACTAGAAACACACTAAGAGAAAGATCAAAATTGTTTGAAAAATAAAAATATTTACAAAACGAGAAGAAAAAATCAAAAATTATAAAGATAAAAATAAAACTCTAATATAAAAAAAAATAGTTAATTTCTAAGTTTCCGGCAACGGCCCCAAAAACTTATTGCGGCCAAACGCACACGCAAGTATATGCGGTCGTCAAGTAATAAAGTGACTAAAATTCAGATGTCGAACTCACGAGGACTTGTGATTAACTATTAACTAAATTAGACAATCCTAATTATCTGAACAAGAATTAAATCCAAAATTAGTGATGCTAAAGTAACTAAACCAAAAAAAAAAAAAATTAATGGACTTCGAACAAAGGAAGATTAGATTTTTATGTTATCAATGTAATGAAAATGATCTAGGATTATGGACTATCTAACAATCCTATTGTATTCTTCGATTGAATTACCTGACTAATTCATCTAGTTCACTGGTTGACAGAGTTAATATTGCTCATAAGAATCTGTCGAGTTCTTACTCGGCTATTCAAGCACCTAATGCCTATATGTCTATGGAGTTAGAACTAACAAGAATGTATTTATAATTTCTGTAAATCAACCAAGCAAGGATATTAGGTATATGTCTATCATAACCGCAAATTCGTTCCCCGATGCCCATGTTCAAGAACATGCTCTACTTAATCCTACATGCAAACTAGAATTACCACTTCGAGTTCAATTTTAGATTCGTAGATAATATTCAATTGGTGATCAAGCAATCAAATAATTAAGTGCAGGATTGAATAAATAAACCACTATGATAAATTAAGAAATCAAAATCAATATCCAAATAACAATAGTCATGAAAGAACCACAGCCCTAGAATGTGGAGTTTAGCTCCACATAGACATGGTAGAAAAATACCAAATCATACAAAGAAACATAAAAAAATACTCAGTTTGGTGGAAGAAAGATGGAACTTGATGAATTCCGGCCTCTATTGTGGCTCTATGCTTGTGTTTTTCTTTCAAAAATGTCTTCTCCCAGCAAAATAGGTTTAGAACCTCTTTTATATTAGTTAGCGGTGTGTAGAGCCGAAATAACCAAATCCTAAATGAAATAGGATAAGTCCCCGCTCCAAGCGTCCAGGGTAGCGCCTAGCGCTGTCCCTGGCGCACAAAGCAGTAACGTTTTTGTTTCCTTTCAAGAGTAAGTCCTCCACTCTTCTTTTGTCTTGCATTTGGGGTGACAAAACCCAAAGGGTGTCCCCCCTTTGTCTCTCAATATTTAATTATTTTATTTTCCTTTTTTTTTCTTCCGCGCTTTATTTAATTTTGCTCCAAATTTCTACATCTTCAAGCCACTTTATTCCTATACAGTTAAAATATAATACTAAGCATAAAGTAATATAATTAATACTCAAAAGACGATTAAAAGTACTAAAACATGAGGCAACAATAGGCAAATATATGCATTTTTGACCGAATATCAATCAGCAACAACAATATTAGCAGAATTAGAATTCAGCAACAATATCAGCAAGAGGACCGTTAAACAAAACATAATCAACTCCTAATTATTCAAAGAAAATTAAAAGTTTCTTGGACCAACGCTTATAATTATTTCCATCTAAAGGCTCAAGCTTTAATGATAAGGAAGTGTTTTGTTCAAAGTGGTGGCCATTAGTCAATATTATATATAAAATTGCTTTCAAATTGTAAGAAAAATGAATAGATAATATTGACTGAGAACAAGAAGGAAAGAAGACTACAAGTTATCAAAAATACTGTGTCGCGGCAAGCCACTACCTTGAAAGCAATTTCGGTCCGACTGGTTGTAAATCTTTAAGACTATCACTCCCCAACGTTCCACAGCACCTCCAAACACGTGCACTCGTGGCTAGAAGTTCAGAATTTGTACAAAACAGTTGCCCAAAAAGAAGAGAAGATGATAGTTTTTTACCGTAGTTGTTACAAAAATTAAAATATTGTAGGAAGAAAATAATGATTAGCAAGATGAATTCTTGGTTAAAAATTGAGTGAATATGATGGCTAATGATCATCTTATTTATAGGCAATTAGGGAGGTTGCATGTATGACAAGTGTTGAGAGTCTTTTACCACTTGTCCAAATAGTCCATTTGACAAGTGTACCTAGTCTTCCATGCATGAAGACACCTTGTAGATTTGCATTGCCACTTATCAAAGTCATTCAACACTTGGCTTTAAATCAATGCCACATGTAAAAACTCTTGCCATGTACCAATTATCTAAGAGTATTTGGCCACTTGAAAATAGGTAGAATACTAGTAAAATAAAAAGACCCATGGCTATTGGTTGTAAATGAATTTGCAAAAAGAAAATTATAAATAATACCTAACACACCCTGCGATTGTCCGGTCTTGGGTGTTACGTGTATCCTTAGCTCATCGGTTGAGCAAATTATATAGTTCTATGCAATGTTCGCCTCATGATAAATTAACTTTTGAGTTAAGTAAGATCCATTTCTTAGCACATACTATTAAACACATTTCAATTTTTTTTCATTGTAACCTCTTTGTATGATTTTGGTAAATCGTCATCGTATACGGAGGTAGCTTTTTCATTTAATTAGTCCTAATTAGATTCATTTTTTCTACTTATGTAATATTGAAACTTATATTATGTTATTTATGCTCCAATTGTCCATTCTTGGTGAACGTTAGGGAAGGATGTTAGAGTCATGTCCCTCATTGGTTAAAGAACTACTAGATAGTTTTAGGTAACTATCATCTTGTTTACCCTCAAAATCGGATAACAATTGAATTTGTAAGTGATTTTAAGGATACGTAAATTAATTTGACACAAAGCAATAAATTGGATTAGATTGAACAAGTAAAGATAAAATGAATTCAAACCACGCTAAGAGGATGGCTTTAGCCTTAGTGAAATATTCACCCTCGATCCGGGCTTGCAATGGCCAACAGTGATGAACAAGAAAAAAGAGCTAATAACAGAGAAAAAATAATAATATATTGCCTTGGAATGCGCATTACAACATGTGTTGTGAATCATCAGACTCCCTTTATATAGTAGGAGAGTCTCACGCTAGGTACAATTCTTGTAAAAGATAAAAATATTTTAATTAACTGATTGTCGGTCTGTCATGACCCCAACCCCGGTCATGATGGCGCCCAACACACTGCTAGGCAAGCCCGACCATTCAATAACATTATCCCAAATTCTTACTCAGATAATAGATAAATAACATAGGGAATTTACTACGTCATTATATTCAAGTTTATGATTAATAATAAAATCTATGGAAGTTCAATTAGAATACCACAACATAGCCCAATAGAATCCGGTGTCACGAATATGAGCCTCTAATACAGAATATCCACCTATTACAAGTCTGTCTAGAAAAAATGCGGAATAAAAGTATAAAGATAGATGGGAGAGATGAAGGCTGCAAACGCCATGCAGCTACCTCGATACTCCCAGATGCTGCTGCTCAGCTAAACAAATCCTCACTCAGCCTGTGGTGTACCTGGATCTGCACACAAGGTGCAGGGAGTAATGTGATTACTCTGACCCAGTGAGTAATAAACATAAATAAAGGCCGAGAATAAAAAATTACGGAAAATACAAAGTAAACTATAGCTGGCAGTTTAGAACATCAAATAGTGAAGCAACAAATCAATGAAATCAAAGTACAGATACTAAGGCAGGTATAACAGATAAAGAACAAATGCATGAGTGCAATGCAATGCATATGACGGTACACTTCGGTACCCACTGCGGCGTGCAGCCCGAGCCATCCATTTATTTATCATCGACGGTGCTCACTGGGGGTGTGTACAGACTCCGGAGGGGCTCCTACAGCCCAAGCGCAATATCAAGCCATCTCGTGGCATCAAATCTAGGCCCTCGGCCTCATACAATATCAGTATAATCATCCAGGCTCTCAACCTCAATATCAATGTAATCAACCGGGCTCTCGGCTTCAATATCAATGTAATACTGCTGCGGCGCGCAGCCCGATCCATGCTCAGTCCAGAAACCATCATAAGCCCCTTAGGCATTTGTAAAACAGTGGTTCTCAGCCCAAAAATATCATTTAGAATTATCATTTAAGTTTTCAAATCTTAGGAAGATGGCTGAGTTTGCAAAATAGTATTTAAAACCTTGGACTGGGATCAAATGACATGCAAAATATGCTAAAACAGTGATATCAATCCCTGAAGGATTCAAATAATTGGCAAGAAGCCCAAGTGTAACAATTAAATCCAAGGAAGGATGATTCTCAATTTAGTTCAAGTAGAAAATACGGTAAAAACATCTCTCGGGACGGACCAAGTCACAATCCCCAATAACCAACGACCCCACACTCGTCAAAGAGCGCGTGTCTCGCCTAAATATAGCATTACGATGTGAAATTCAGGGGTTTCAAACCCTCAGGACATCATTTACATCAATTACTCACCTCAAGACGGTCAAAGTCTAGCTCGCTATGCCCTTGCCTCTCAAATTAGCCTCCTCGTGCGACGAATCTGCCCAAAATCACAACGAATATGTCGCATTATGCTAAAGAGACAATGCCCAATCGAAAGCAATTGAAAAATATCAAAATTCACGAATTTGACAAAACCCGAGCCCCGGGCCCACGTCTCGAAACTCAAAAATTTTTATGTCATCGGGTTCCTTATCTCGCCACGAGTCTATACATACAAAAATCTCTCAAATCGGACCACAAATGGCCCCTAAAATCCCAAATTTAGAATTTCAATTTCAAGCCCTAATTTCTTACAATTTTGCTATATTTTCATGAATTTCAAGGATGATTTCATAATATAATCATGTATTTAACTCATAAAACTTTCCTCCAATCGATCCCAGTTGAAACTCTCTTAAATCCCCATCCAAAAGCTCTCAAAATGTCCAAAAATGGTGAAAGAAATGAAGTAGTTCGCGGATGAAATGTCTTTAAACATTCTGTCCAGAATTTTTTGGAAGTACTGTTCACGCGTGCGGTTACTGTTCACACGTGCGGTTACTGTTCACGCGCGCGGTTATTGTTCACGTGCCATAAAAAAATCCACCAGCTGCCAAAGAAATTGCAGCAGCTTTTCTTTTCACTAAAATGGTTCTAACTCCGTCATACGAACTCGGAATTAGACGATTCTTGTTCATATGAGTCACAAATAATAATACAAACACAATCCTTCAATCGAAACTCAATTCGAAGCTCATTTGCCCAGTTCAATACCATTTCGCTCGTTAAACGATTAACTCATGTTTCATGTCAAAAACCTAATCGCGACTTGATGAAATTAGACCAAACTTTCCAAATCACTCCTATAATTCATTATTTAAATTCTGGAAGTCTCGAAATCAAATTTCGATCTCTAGAACTAAAAATGGACCTTTGGATCATTACATGCTTATGCTCAAAACGGCAAAAATCTTTCAAAAACTCTTCAAAAACTTATCCGAGCTCATGGGACCCCGACCAAACATGCCAACATAGTTCATAACATTATTCACACATGTTCCAGTCATCAAAGCACCTCAAACAACATCAAATTACCCAAAACTCATCGAATTCAAGCCTAATTTTCTAAAAACTTCCAAAATACACTTTCGATAAAAAACCCGACCAAACCATGTCCGAATGACCTCAAATTTGCACACATATCCCAAATCACCTAACAAAGCTACAGCAACTCTCGAAATTCTATTTCGACTCTCGGATCAAAATCTCACTTATCAACCGGAATTCGCAAAATACTAACTTCGCCAATTCAAGCCTAATTCTACACCGAACCACTAAAATTACTTTCAATCACACTTCTAAGTCACAAATCATCCCCCGAAGATAACCGAATCATCAGAATTCATATTCGATCCCTCTAACACATAAGTCAACGTCCGGTTGACTTTTCAAACTTAAGCCTTCTTAAAAGAGACTAAGTGTCTTATTTATTATCAAAACTTCTCCGAATCAACTTGATTACACAAGATACGGATAATGAAGTATAAAGAAGAAGAAAATGGGAAGAACGGGGCAGTAATTCATGAGACAACGGGTCGGATCGTCATACGGTCCCTACCGATACGGGCCAAGATCCCGGCCATGATATCTGTTCGGTCATGAATAACACGACCTTCTGTTGATCATGCTCGATTACCTAACAACGTTCTTCGAAGTTATTCAAGGCTAGGACTGCTCCCGAACCATGACCCCGATATTCTCGAGGGTGGGTGTCATGGTACCGGACTCTGAATCGATTAGATCTTTGCCTCGGTTTTGACCCTTTGTTATTATGTCTCAAGCTTGGCTTATCATATCGGGGATCGGGGTGTATCACGAGATTGGTTTTACCCGTATACAGATATTCCCCTTGTTTCTCGGAGAGAAACGACATGAGCTCTTGATTCCTACTTTGATACTTCGTGACAGAAACGACAAAATATCTAAAATGTCTTGTCAGTCACATCATAATGGCATTAAATGCATGTCCGCCGCTAGTTGGCTATCCCTGGATGCGAAATGTCGCCGAGTTTTTATAACTACTACCTCCTTTGTTCATTTTCACTTTACATCAAACCTTCTACCCTCGTATCCTTAGGATTTCAATACTCTTTAGCATTTTTACCCCGTTATTCAAGGTCCTTTGAAAAAAAAACATTACCCCTCTTCTCCTCAAGCCAACAAGTCTAATCCTTCAACTTCCTTTCTTCATCTTTTCTAGATTTTTTGCCATTTTTACTCTCGTAAGGAATGGAAAAAACTTCTAAAACCGCTCCCCAGAAAGAAGTTTCTTCTAGTTAGCGACGACTATGAGGTCGAAGAGACCGCTCCGGGCGTGGCCATGGATGAACTAGCACTCGAACCCCCCTGAAAATGTTCATCCCTGGGGATGATCGGTCAATAATGATTTCAAGGTTGAAAAGCCTTCCTTTGTACAGGGTCGATGCGAAGATATCTCGAGATACATTTGCTCGATTACTGAAGAGATCCTCCATACGGTCCGAAAAGACTACAACTGGGCTTATAAAAATATAGTGGTCCTCGACCCCGAGGAGGCCACTACCACCCATGTCGAGGGATATCTGAGTGTTTACACTTATCGCTTTATATTGGGACAAGTGGACCCGGTCATCATAGATTTCTACAAGAGATACGAGGTATGCCTGGTCAGATTCATCCTTCACTGTGGTGGATTGTGATCCTACTGCGACTTTGTATGGACAAAGTCGAATCTGCCGGTTTACTGTGGATCATCTACTCCATTTGTACAGTTTCCGAATGTTCCAAGGGGGCTGATAAAGCTGGTGAGCCGGGCCAGCAAAGCCCCATTCTCAAGTATCAATGAGGATCGGGATCGAGGCTGGCAAGGTCGTTTTGTCCGAGTGAGGCTTTGGAATTGATTCCGGCGGAATGCAGGCCATTCCCTGAGAAGTGGAATACGTCACGTAAGTAGAACTTTCCTTCGATTGTTGATTTTATGTTTACTTCTCTTTTCCTTATCGATACTCGTGGTGATACAGATGTCACTTGAGTCCTAAACGCTGTCCCTTGACTCAAGGAGTGGGTCGAAAGCATCATTTCACAGATGCCCTACTTCGAGCGCTCATGGCATAAACTTTCGAAGGGCCGTTGAGAGGACCGTTCTCATGGTAAGATTCCCTTCTTGAATAGGTTGTGTCAGGTTTCTTCTTTTAACACCAAGTCCTTATTTCTTTTACTTTCTTTCACAGGTTTGCCTAAAGACATCGAGTTTAGGCCTCTAGTTAGTGGTGAGGACTTTCCTGTTGAGCCTCCTGCTCCGCGGCTAATATGAGAGAAGAAAAGAAACAGGACTCCGAGTTCCCCGAGCTTGAAGAAAAATAAAACATGAAGAAGGCTGGTGGGTAAGCCAAAGGAAAGAACCAGCTCCCGAGTGCTCGACTCGGACTCATTCCTCCGGCTAAGAGACGAGCCTGAGAAGGACAATCTTTATCTGGCCCACGGGCCGTCTGCGCCCGAGGAACGGGTGGCAGTTGAGAGGGAAACAATGGAGGCCAATCCCTCTCTAGTTCATGAGGCCGACGCAACAGTGAGGGTCGAGAACCCTCAAGATATCGGTTCTGCCCCACCTAATGTTATAGACATAACGAGATCGCCTTCATTCACAGAATTGATGTTCGATGAAGCCCGAATGACGAAGGAGTGATACAATGAGGAGATCCACAGAGCGAGCAATCCCCAAAAAAGCCTTTTTGACGGCGTGGACTCCACCGCCATGGAGGACACCACTGGATTAGGTGACTTAGAAGTACCGAGGAAAAGTTCATCCTCGGGGGCAGGTTGGTCTAATTTAAGCCCGAGACTGATCAACCAGTTCCCTACTCCAAGTGCAGATCCTGGTTGGAAACGGTTAATTATCATCACCATTCCAGATCGAGGCTGAAGTCAAAGAGCTTGCTGAGAAGAGAGATATGTACAAATTTCTCAGCGAGCAACGTGAAGGAGAGGCTAAGAGACTTTTGAGCCGAGTTAGACGCAGCTCATAAGAACACACTGACCTGGTGGAATAAGTAAAAATCTTTGAAGCTAGTAAGGCTGAGCTAGAAACAGTGACTACTAGTCGGAACCCGTAGGTCCAATAAAAGATTGATCGGATCGACCAGCTCCGGGCCGAGATGGATGTAATCAAGGTCGAGCCGAAGAGTGGAAAGGCAAAATGGACCGCTTGGCCTCAAAAAAAAGAAAATGCCCGTGCGTAATTTGCCTCGGCAGAGGCCCAACATTGAGTGATGAGGGAGAAGTCTCAGGCATGGTCCTAGAAATTTGATAAGATCCAGTCTCAACTGAGCTCGATTGATGCTGATCGGGAAACCCTCGCCAAGGAGCTTAAACAACCAAGTCGGTGGCTGAATAACCAACACTGATGACGACAAGATTGTGGCCCAGTATAGAGCTGATGCTGAGACAACCCAGGACCGCTTGAAGGACATTGCTGAGTATGTGAAATGGTAGTCTCGAAGGGAGGCCTTCGAGGAGGTTCATGCTTAGGGTTTTAATTTATTGGCCGAGATCGAAAGTGCTAAGGGGCTCGAGGCCTAGGCCGAGGCCAAGAAGTTGCCATACCCCGAGGATGAAGAAGACTTCAAGGTTTCTAATGGATCCGGGGTGGAGAAGACCCAGATGGTCCTAGTGATGAGGCGGGCTCCGGAGAGGACCAGGCTGCATAGATGCCTTGCAGATGTTTTTGCTTTTTTGCTTTTTAGTAATTTTTTTTGTTGAGGCCGTTTGACCTCTGTAAAAATCTTTGTCGAGGCTGTTTAGCCTTTATAAAAAAAAAAAAAATATATATATATATATATATATATATATCGAATTCCTTAGGACGTAATAATTAGGTCTTGTTCGGAGTTTTGAACATGCCTCATTCCTAATATTATTTTGCTTAAGACTTGTGAGGGGCTCGGTACAACCGTAAGCCTTTCCCCAAAGTAATTAGAATATTTTAGATTAGAATTTTTCAAGGGTACCCTTTTGAACCGGTTTAGAAACTTTGAAGGTCTTATGTTTTGGTTATGGGTCTCGGATGTCTCCGAGCTATTCTAGGATGGCTGTAGCCTTTTTAGTTCTGGTGTTTCTCAATGGGCTTGTTACCCCAAGTTATCCGGGCTTACCCAAGAAAACCGTCCCCGAATGGGGATGGCCGTATCCTTTAAAGTTCGGGCACTGCCTGATAGGCTTTGTGCCCCAGGGGACTCGATATCCTGGGCCGTCCGAGCCTGCTTTGGATGATAGTACCCGAGTGAGGTGGCCCTTGGACTCGACATCTTTATGGGACCAAATGTAAGAAAGAAAACAAGAAAAAATTTTAAGGGACAAAATATTTATCTGCTAGAAACATCCTTTCATTTCTGTGCGGAATATACAAGGTTACACATGTGTACTAGCTTTGTGTAAGGGCTCGGGTGTTCTCTGTGGGCACGGTTCATTTGACAGTTTGGCCTTTACACTAAATCCTGTCGATTGAGCCTAGGCTGTTTGATTACCAAGTTTCTTTCCTTGATAAAATCATTATTTGAGTGTGATGGCTTCCAGTATTCAAGGTCGAACATGGAGAAGCCTCGGATACTATTGATGTAATCTTTGACACCGGTTCATAACCGGTCTTCAATTCTAGGTTAGTACGATCCATTGTTGCCTCATTAAAAACCTTGCCGGAAAACCCATTTGGGACAAACTGGTTCAAGGAAAAAAGAGTGCAACGCGTGCTTTCAGGCCTAAAAGTCGCACTGCCCCTTGATGATTACCTGCAAGTGTTAGTCCAATATGTAAAGAAAATAAAAGAGTAAGGCCGTACCTTAATAGTAGTATCGTTTCAAGTAGGTTACGTTCCAGTTGTTCGGTAGTCATTCACCGTTCATTTCTCCGAGTTTATTTGATCCTTTTACGGTGATCTCAATAATTTGATTTAGACCTTCCAAGTTCGGCCCCAATTTCCCTTCGTTCGATTTTCGGGTGCTTAGTGTAACCTTCCTGAATAACAAGTCACCGACATTGAAGTGTCGAAGGTTGGCTCTTTGATTGTAATACCTTTTGATCCGTTATTTTTGGGCGGCTAACCAGACGAGGGCGACCTCGCACCTTTCATCTAACAGTTCCAGGCTCATGTTCATGGCTTTGTTGTTTGACTTGTCAGTCGCATATTGGGACCTGAGACTCAGTTCACCTATTTCGGCCAGTATTAGAGCTTCGGCGCAGTAAACCAACGAGAATGGGGTAGCTCCAGTACTGGACTTCGAGGTTGTACGGTAGGCCCATAAGACTTCGAGCAAGATTTCTTTCCATTTTCCTTTGGCGCCGTCAATCTCTTCCTGAGATTTTGGAGTATGGTTTTGTTCGTGGACTCTATTTGCTCGTTCCCACTAGGGTGTTAGGGTTTTGATAGGATCCTTTTGATCTTATGGTCTTTGAAAAACTTGCTTACTTTACTGCCAATGAACCGCTTCCCATTGTCGCTTACGATCTCGGCCGCCATTCCAAATCGGCATATTATATGGTCCTAGATGAAATCAATGACTTCCTTCTCCCTGACTTTCTCAAACGTCTGGGCTTTCACCCATTTAGAAAAAAAGTTAGTCATAAATAATATAAATTGAGCCTTACCTGGTGCCCATGGAAGGGGGCCGATGATGTCCATCCCCCATTTTACGAATGGCCAGGGTGACAAGATCGAATGCAGCAGCTCCCAGGGCTGATGAATCACTGGAGCATGCCTTTGAAATCTGTCGCATTTTTGTACGAACTTTTTCACATCCTTTTCCATGTCGACCCAATGGTAGCCGACTCTGATTATTTTTTGAACCAATGATTCGGCGCCCAAATGATTTCCGCAGGTGCCTTCGTGGATTTCTTTTGGAATATACTCAGTATCTCCTGGTCCTAGACATATTGTGAGTGGGCCATCAAATATTCTCCGAAACAGCTTACCGTCTTCGGACAAGCTGAACCAGTGGCCTTCGTATGTAGAGACCTAAATTCTTTAGGATCCGAGGGTAGTTTTTCGGTCTTCAAATACTCTATTTACTTGTTTCTCCAGTCCCAAGTTAGGCTTGTTGATTTTATCTAGTGTGACCTTCTTCCACTATTCATCTCATGAGTTGTATGATCGCCCCCGAGTTGAACTCATCATCATTGACCGATGATCCCAAGTTAGCGAGAGCATCGGCCTCATTGTTTTGATCCCAAGGCACATGTTGTAGAGTCCACTCCCTGAACAGATGTAAATTTACCTGCACTTTATCTAGGTATCTCTGCATTCGTTCTTCCCTAACTTTGAACGTTCCATTAATGTGGTTCACTACAAGGAGGGAGTCATACTTAGCTTCGATCCATTCTGCCCCCAAGCTTTTGGCCAATTCGAGACCTGCAATCATGGCCTCAAACTCGGTCTTGTTGTTTGTCAATTTTACAGTCCTAATAGTTTGTCTAACTATACTACCCGTTGGTGGCTTCGATACTATGCCAAGTCCGGACCCTTTTGCGTTTGAGGCACCGTTTGTCAAGAGGGTCCAAATTCCTGAGAAAGTCCTCGAGTTCAACAACAATTCTTTTTTGACCTCGGGTATATTAGGGCCGGCGTAAAGTCGGCCACAAAGTCTGCCAAAATTTGAGATTTGATGGCAGTCCGGGTCGATATTCGATATCGTACTCGCTGATTTCCAAGGCCCATTTGGCCAGTCATCACGAGATTTAGGGTTTATGTATTATATTCCTCAATGGGTAAGTAGTTACAACACATATGGGGTGGCATTGAAAGTATAGTTTTAGCTTTCTAGAGGCGCTTAGAAAAGCGAGCGCCAATTTTTCTTGGTAAGGATACCTAGTTTCGACCTCGCATAGAGTTCTGCTAACGTAATAGATAGGAAATTTTGTACCTTCTTCTTCCCGGACCAGGACTCCACTTACCGCCACCTCGGATACTGCTAAGTACAAGTATATTTGTTCATCTATCTTCGTAGTATAGATAAGAGGTGGGCCCGAGGGATACCGTTTGAGTTCCTCCAGGGCTTGTTACTCCGAGGTCCACGAGAAGTTATTCTTTTTATTTAACAGTGAAAAGAACTGATGGCTCTTGTCTGAGGACCTCGAGATGAATCGTCCCAAGGCGGCCATGCTACCAGTTAACCTTTGAACGACTTTGAAGTTTTTCACAATAGTGATGTCTTCAATGGCCTTGATCTTATCGGGGTTAATCTCAATCCCCTGATTGGGTACTATGAATCCGAGAAATTTCTCGGACCTGACTCCAGACGCGCATTTCTCCAGGTTCAGCTTCATATTGTACATCTTCAATATGTCAAAGGTTTCTTGCAAATGTTTTAAATGGTCCTTTACTCGTAGGGACTTAACTAACATATCGTCAATGTAAAACTCTATTGATTTTCCTATTTGTTCTTCGAACATCCGATTTACTAGGGGTTGGTAAGTGGCACCGACGTTATTGAGTCCAAATGGCATTACATTATAGCAGTAGATACCGTACTTAGTGATGAAGGATGTTTCATCCTAATCACCCGGGTCAATCCAAATTTGGTTGTACCCGGAATAGGCGTCGAGAAAATTGAGGAACTCATGGCCGGCCGTCGCATCGCTCATGCGATCGATATTGGTAAAAGGGAAAGTGTCATTGGGGCATACCTTATTCAAATCTTATAGTCCACACACATTCTTAATTTTTCTCTTTTTTAGGGACTTCCACTACGTTAGCTAACCAATCCGGGTATTTAATCTCCCGAATCGACCTTATTTTAAGGCGTTTAGACATCTCATAGTCGATGATTGCATGCTTGACTTCAGACTGAGGTCTCCTTTTCTGTTTAATTGGATGGAACTTCGGGTCCAGGCTCAGCTTGTGAGTTGTTATTTTTGGGGGAATCCATATCATATCAAGGTGGGACCAAGCGAAATAATATACGTATGCTATAAGGAATTTAATGAGTTTTTTCCTGAGCTCGAGACTTAACCCCATGCCCAAGTATACCTTTCAATCGGGAGAATGCTCCATCAATGTGACCTATTCCAGTTTTTCAACCATCGATTTGGTGGCATCAGATTCATCGAGGGCTACAAAGGATCTGGGAACCCCGTAGTCATCGTCTTCATTGGTCCCTTGCTTATCCGGTTGGGTCAGGACCGGTGTTGCTAATTGCTATTTGGCTTCTTTCTTGGCAACCGAATCCTGAACTTTTGTCATTGTAAGTGTGGATATTGGGATCACCTCTTCGATCGCGAACATTTCCTTTACAACTGGTTGTTCTCCGTAGATTGTTTTAATCCCTCATAGCACTGGGAATTTCAACACTTGGTACAAAGTCGAGAAAACCCTCATGTTGTGGATCCATGGCCTCCCGAACAGAGCATTGTACCTCATATCTCCTACAATTACATAGAACATGGATTTCTAGATGGTCACAACGACATTCACTAGCAATGTTATTTCTCCTTTAGTAGTCTCACATGCTATGTTGAATCTGTTTTGAACTCGGACGCAGGCACGATTTGATCTTGTAGATCGAGTTATTCTAAGACACTCGATCTGATTATGTTGGCCGAGCTTCTTGGATCAATTAACACATGCTTAACTTGAGATTTATTTAAGAGTACAGATATTACTAGTGCATCTTTGTGGGGTTGTATGATCCCTTCTGCGTCCTCGTCATTGAAATACAAAGTTCCTTCTGGCACATATTACCGAGTCTATTTTTTCCTTGTGATGGATACTTTGGTGCACTTTAACATCGGCCCTTGAAGAATATTGACCCCACCGATGATCATGTTAATCATGTGCTGAGGTTCTTCTTGCTCGATCTATTTATTAGCATCTCTATTCCTGAAATGGTTCTTGGATCGATAGCTCAGGAACTGTCGGAGATTTCCGTTGTTGAATAGACGGGCTACTTTCTTGCTTAATTGTTGGCAATCGTCTATTCTGTGGCCGTGAGTGCCATTATATTTTCACAATAGATTAGGATCCGTTTGGGCTAGATCAGACTGTAGAGTTCGAGGCCATTTGGTATCTTTGATGCATCTGATCGCAGATACGATGGCAGTGACGACGATGCTAAAGTTGTACTTCGATAATCTTGGCGCTTCCTTAGGCCTGATGGGCCTATCGAAATTGTTTTTGCTCATGAGTCCCCGGTTGTTTTGACCTCGATCACTCTTTCTCTCACTTACCATAGGGTTTCGCCCAGACCCGTTACCTCTTCGATCCCCGTTGTATGGTTGATAACTATCCCTGCTTAATCTTGTTTCACGATCAATGTCTCTCTTTACTCTGTCGATGACTCTGATGGAATAAACGGACCCGGAAGGGGTCCCAAGTTGATCATCTTCGACCCTGATTTTTGATTGATACTGGTTATGCACGTCGGCCCAAGTAACAGCCGGATATTCTACCAGATTTTATTTTAATTGCTGCGAAGCCAATGAGCTTCGAACATTGAGTCATTGGGTAAAGGCTGGAATAGCCCAATCGTCTACGACCGGAGGTAGGTCCATCTGTTCTATTTGAATTGGGACACGAATTCTCTGAGCATCTTATTGTCTCTCTATTTCACTTTGAAAAGGTCTGACTTCTGGTCTCGACCTTGATAGCCCCAGCGTGTGCTTTCACGAAAGAATCTGTAAGCATAGAAAACGAGTCAATAGAAGTAGGAGGTAGGTTGTGAAACCTTATCATAGCTCCTTTTGACAGAGTTTCCCCGAACGTTTTCAGCAGGACAGGCTCGATCTCATCATCCTCCAAGTCGTTCCCTTTGGTGGCGCTTGTGTAGGAGGTCACGTGCTCATTTGGGTCGGTCGTTCAATTGTACTTAGGGATCTAGAGCATGCAGATCTTTTTAGGAATTAGCTTCGGAGCTGCGCTCTGAGGGAAAAGTTTTTGAACAAACTTCTTGGAATCCAGACCTTTTAATATCGGCAGTGCTCCTTGTATTTGATCTACCATGGAATTTTAGGTTTCTACTTTTTTGTCATTGGCTTCGATATTTTTCTCTCCCGATTCTACCCGTTTTATCAGCTCTTCGAATATTTTTAAGATCTCGGTGTTGGTTCTCGATTCATTTTTATTCATCCTCTCCGCGACTGGTTCATTTCTGTGGGTGACTTCCCTGGACAGCTCGGGCTCAATTTTGCTCGGGGCACGACTTTGGTCTAGAGCTAGGTTATTGCTGCCTATTTTAGGCTGTAATATTTTGAAGATCACCCGCAAGTTGATCCCATTATCTTGGCTATCGTGTGTGTTTTGTGCAACCAATCGTTCTTCCCTGTGGATACTGTTCTTGGGATCGACAGGCAAATTTGCATTGATGGCCACATGTGAGCTAGCGTCGATCGGGTCCGCAACTGGAACTTTGTTAGGGTCGATGGGGGGCACCTCGTTACTGGAACTTCGTTAACATAGGGTGCGTTATAGAAGTTTGTATTAAATAGACACTATTATCCATAGCCCCATGGCGGAAGCCAAACTGTTTACCCTTAAATTCGATAACAATTTAATTTGTAAGTGATTTTAATGATACGCGGATTAATTTGGCAAAAAGCATTAAACTGGATTAGATTGAAGTGGTAAAGCTAAAATTAACTGATTGCCGGTTCCCTATCGATTCATGCCTAGATCCCTGTCATGATATCCGGTCGGTCACAGATAATTCGGCCTTTTGTTAGTCCTGCTTGATTACCTGACAACGTTCTTTGAAGTTATTCAAGGCTAGGACCGATCCCGAACCATGACTCCGATATTATCGAGGGTGGGCGTTATGGTTCCAGACACCAAATCGATGAAAACTGTGCCTCGGTTTTGACCCCTTGTTATCATGTCTCAAGCTTGGCTTATCATGTTAGGGATCGGGGTGTATCACGATACCGGTTTTATCCATATACGTATACGCATCTCAGAAGTTTACTTTTCAAGTTCAAGATTTATTTTCTTAACATATGATTGCGTTCCAATTCATTAACTAAATCACACCAACTATATGCTTTAGGATCCATAAAAAAAAATGGAGAACCTAATAACTTATAACAGAACGTAAAAAATGGTTTAAAGTTATGGTATATATTCCCGATGCCTCTTCACATGAAAAAATAACGATACCTTTTCCTTTTTTCTTTATTTTAAATTTCCCAACACTTGAATTGAATTTTTTTTTATAGATATTTTCAAATTATAATTTATTTTACCTATTGATAATTTAAATAAATTTTACATTATTAATATGTTTTAACTTGATGTATTGGGAAAAAATTAAGTTTATATATGAAATTCAATATAAGATGACACGTCATGACACGTGGACCGGTTAAAGAAGAATAAGTGATGAAGAATAATCAGAGAGGCACGAGCTTCAACAGGAACGGGCAGACATTCAGATAAAAGCGAGGAAGACAGGTGCTCGAACCTCTTTATGATGGAAGAGAATGAATCTGATAGTAAATAAGGAATAGATACGTACTATTGGGCATTAAGTACGAAAACGTTAAGGAATCTGTATTGAATAAAATATAATTGCTGATTGTAACGTTACATTAAATGCCATTAATTGACAATAATGGCTCAATTATGGAAGAAACGAAATGTATTACTTAGAAATAGCTATAAAAGGAGAAGATTGATCATTTGTAAGGATAGAAAAATATCATCGAAATATATTGATTTACTTTGCTCTCATTTGCTCATCTTATTATTAGCAAAATCAATTTCCTTTATTCATTTTATTTTTTGATTATCAATAACCCGAGTTCTTCTAAAATAATGCTTTGACAGAAATTCCACTTTTTGGTTAAATAAATTTGTTCCGTTACCGGGAATATGATAATCGTTTACTTTCTTAATCAATTTTTTCATCCAAAAAACTTACCATGTTGAATAATGACAACAATAACCAACAAGATCCTCAACATCAGGAAAATGATACGGATGACAGGACCCCGCTTCCCTCACCACATGATTCGCAACGTCATTTACGAGAAGGCACTCCTGATGGATCTCATTCAAATGCAAATGCTCAATTTGAAAACGATGAAGCTATAAATGAAGCTTTGCGAAAGCTAATCGCTCAACATGTCAATAAAGCTCTTGAGACTTTTGTCAGCCAGTTACCTGTTGCACCACCAACACCAACTCCAAATAACAACACTTTGGAGAACCCTCGTTCCAGACTTGCTAATTCATGTAGTGGTGGAATTCCCAACGAATCACGAGATGGAGAACCAGGTAACCTAGTCAATTCTGATTTATAAAATTTAGTATTAACATTGCAGAAACAGCTTAAGGAGCAAAGTGACCACATAGAGCAAATACCTGGAGTACCGCTTGTAATCAAAGGGATAGATATGGACAAGTATGCACAATAACCTTGGAAGCCAAGTGCTGCTCCCCTTCCAATTCCAAAGAAATTTAAAATGCTCGATATTTCAAAATAAGATGGAACAACTGATCCACGAGACCACGTGACTGCATTCACAACTGGCATAAAAGGTAACGATTTGACCAAAATAGAAATTGAATCAGTATTTGTCAAAAAATTCGGTGAAACACTCACCAAGGGAGCATTAACATGATATTCTCTTTTACCCAAAAATTCCATAAATTCTTTTGCTGAGCTTGTAGATTCATTTATCAAAGCACATTGGGGAGCTCAAAAAGTCGAAAAACGAATGGAAGATATTTTCAAAATCAAGCAAAAGGACTCAGAGTTGCTTAGAGAGTTCATGGATAGGTTCCAACGTGAAAGAATGACGCTGCCACGTGTACTAGACAATTGGGAAACTATAGCCTTCACCAGTAATTTAAATGAAAAAAGCTTAGAAGCCACGAGGCGACTCAAAGAAAGTCTTAGTGAATTCATAACAACGACATGGAATGACGTTTACAACAGGTATAACACAAAGCTAAGGATAGACGAAGATATTACCTCACGGTCTCAAAAAGAGGAAAAGGTGACTTCAAGACGAACGGAAACCAAAAAAAGGTCCGGTAAAAATAGATACGAACCATAAATGGGACCAACGGGAAAAGATTCACGATCAAAACAGGACAATTCAAGATACGATCATAGATTGAGGAATAGAGAGTCGGGTTCATCATCAAGGTTTGGGAATGATCAAAACATGTGAGAGATGTGGGATGATGATAGAAACTTGAAGGCAAGATTTGATGATTATAATTTTAATGTAAGCACTTCCAAGCTCGTAGCTGTTTTAAGAAGCATGGGTGATAAGGTACGGTGGCCAAAAGAAATGAGATCAAATTCAAACATGCACAATCCTGATCGTTGGCGTGAATTTCACAATGATCATGGTCATAAAACGGCAGATTGCAAATTCCTACAAGGTGAAGTTGATCATCTATTGAAGCAAGGGTATCTCACTGAATTATTCAGTGAGAAAGGTAAGCAAGCATACATGAAGAATAGGCAGGAGCCCCCTAAACCGCCTTCTCCCAAAAGGACCGTTAATATTATAAGCGGAGGTGAAGAAATTAATGGTGTGACGTACACAGCAGCCAATAAAGTTTCAAAAGTCACAATTACCCACGGGAAGTGGGTTCGACATGTTTTGGAGGAAGAAAGTATTACATTTGATGATGCATATGCGGATGGCGTGTTAACTCCACATAACAATGCATTGGTAATATCTCTACTTGTACATGATACTAATGTGAAACGAGTTTTGATTGATCTAGGTAGTTCTGTGAACATTATCCTGCTAAGAGTACTACAGGAGATTCAAGTTGATGATAACCTAGTACCAAAGGTGCATACCTTATCTAGATTCGACAATTCAAGCATTGTGACAAAAGGGGAGGTAACACTTACAACATTCACAGAAGGAGTGGTAAAAGAAATGAAGTTTCAGGTGGTAGAGATGGAAATGGCTTACAATATAATTCTTGGAAGACCATGGATACACGAGATGGATGATGTTCCATCTATTTTACATCAAGTTATGAAATTCCCATCACCATAGGGAATACGTCAAATTCGTGGGGATCAACAAACTTCCAGAAGCATCAATTTTGTAGCAGATTCAAGTACAAACAACGAAGAAAAATAGCAATTACAGAGTCCAGTTGCGGATATCACAACACAAACTTCAGCTGAACAAGGGAGGACAGATGTAGACTCAAGGCCTGATTCCATTCAAGAGCCAGAAGAAAATGAAAATATCAAAACAACAATTGAAGAATTAGAGGTTGTAGATTTATTTACACAATGGCCTGAAAGGAAAATCTACGTAGGGGCCAACCTAAGCCTTGACATGAAAGGTAAGTTGATTGAATTTTTGACACCTAACGTGGATTGTTTTGCTTGGTCCCATTTTGATATGACAGGAATACCATCGGAAGTAATGACTCACAAGTTAAATGAAGACCCATCATATCCACCTGTCAAACAAAAGAAGAGAAAGCAAGGGACTTTTAAAAATCAGGTGATTCAAGATGAGGTCCAAAAATTATTAAAAATTGGATCTATCCGCGAGGTAAACTATCCTAATTGGTTAGCTAATATTGTTGTAGTACCGAAAAAGACTGGTAAATGGCGAGTTTGTGTAGATTACACAGACCTTGACAAAGCTTGTCCTAAAGATTCTTTTCCATAACCACATATAGATCAACTAATTGATGCTACTGCAGGATATGAGTTGTTAAGCTTTTTAGATGCATATTCAGGGTACAACCAGATCAAAATGGATCCCCTAGATGAAGAAAAAACCTCATTTATCACAGATAGGGGGACTTACTGTTATAAGGAAATGCCTTTTGGTCTCAAAAATGCTGGTGCAACGTATAAAAGATTGGTAACCAAAATGTTCCAAGAACATTTAGGAAAAACTATGGAGGTCTACATAGATGATATGCTCGTTAAAACTCAACATTCAGGGGACCATATATCGCACGTGTCTGAAACATTTCAGATCTTGCGAAAATTCAATATGAAACTAAATCCTGAGAAATGTGCATTCGACATTTCATCAGGTAAGATTTTGGGCTTTCTTGTTTCTAACCATGGTATTGAAGTAAATCCCATGCAGATTAAAGCCATTGAAGAAATTACTGACATGCTTACGAGTAAAAAAGAAGTGCAGAGGCTGACAGGAAGAATTGCAGCCTTGGGGAGATTTATTTCCAAATCATCAGAAAAGTGTTTTAAATTCTTTTCAGCTCTTAAAAAGCAATATCAGTTCGAATGGACTGAGGAGTGTCAACAAGCACTCAAAAACTTGAAGACATACCTGTCAAATCCAACTTTGCTCGCAAAATCAAAGGTTGGGGAAAGATTGCTCATCTATCTTGCTATCTCAGAAGTAGCAATGAGTGCTATTTTAGTTCGTGAAGACCAAGGTAAACAATCTCCAATTTATTATGTCAGCAAATCATTATTAGATGCGGAGATGTGGTATCCTCAATTAGAAAAGATAGCATTTGCACCAATCATGGCATCTAACTAAGGCCTTATTTTCAATGTCACCCTATTGCCGTAGTAACTGCTTATCCATTACGCAATATATTACACAAGCATGAGTTGTCAGGTAGGTTAGCCAAATGGGCTATAGAATTAAGTGAGTATAACATCACATACCAGCCCAGAACCGCGATAAACTCTCAGGTTTTAGCAGATTTTTTGGCTGATTTTAGCGAAGAAATGAAATTAGAAGCAGAAAAAGAATTACAGGTGTTCAACGGATCTAATCCAGGAATTTGGACCTTATTTACTGATGGCTCATCTAATGTGAAGGGGCAGGCTTAGAAATTATTTTGGTACCACCTACGGGTTAAACCATTCGACAAGCCATTAAATGTCATGCTATACCTAACAATAAGGCAGAGTATGAAGCTGTGATTGTAGGTTTAGAACTTGCACGAGAACTCGGCATTAATCAGATTGTAATCAAAAGCGATTCGCGTCTTGTAGTTAACCAAATGCTGGAGACCTATACAGCCAGGGAGGCACGAATGCAGCAGTACTTAGAGAAGGTACATGATTTGATTAGGCAATTTCAAACCTGGAAAGTCACGTAGATACCAAGAGATGAAAATGTCGAGGCGGATGCCCTAGCGAATCTCGCATCTGCGGCAGACGTGGCGAGCAATGAAAATGCTTGAGTAATTCATTTATTTCATTCCGTACTCGATCCAGACAAAAATGAGGTAAATTTTAATAACTTAACCTGGGATTACAGGAACGAGATCGTTGCTTTTTTGCAGTATGGTACCATCCCTGAAGATAAGAAAAAAGCTCACGCGCTTCAAAAAAGGCTGCTCGATATTGTTTAAGCAAGGCAATCTTTATCGAAAAATGTTTGGTGGTCCCTTAGCAAGATGCCTTAGGCCTTCTCAAACGAAATATGTAATGAGAGAGATACACGAGGGGCATTGTGGAAATCACGCAGGAGGAATGTCATTGGTAAGAACCATGATTAGAGCAGGCTATTATTGGCCTAAAATGGAAGAAGAAGTAGAGAATTTCATAGCTAAATGTGATAAGTTCCAAAGATATGGTAACAATATGCATAAATCTGTGGAGTTACTACATCCGGTCATCTCACCATGGCCTTTTATGAAATGGGGGATGGAAATCATGGGTCCACTACCACAAGCAAAAGGCAAGGTAAAATTCTACTTGTACTCACTCATTACTTTACTAAATGGGTAGAAGTAGGAACATTTAAACAGGTACAAGAAAAAAATTCAGAGATTTCATTTGGTGAAATATTATATGCCAATTCGGTGTACCAAAAGAAATCGTGTGTGATAATGGCCCGTATTTTATAGGCGCACAAATCACAGAATTTTTTTAAAGTTGGCAGATCAAAAAGATTACCTCAACACCTTACCATCCAGTGGGTAATGGACAAGCTTAATCAACAAACAAAATCATTGTCAATAATATGAAGAAACGATTAGAAGAATCCAAAGTCAATTGGCTAGAATTGCTACCTGGTATTTTATGGGCGTACCGCATGACAGCAAAAACAAGCACGGGTGAAACACCATTCTCATTGGTATATGGAGCTGAAGCTTTAATTCCAGTTGAAATAGGGGAGCCAAGCACAAGGTACACGCAAGTGTTAGAAGAATCCAACGAAGAAGAAATGTGCATAAACCTTGATCTACTTGAAGGAAAAAGGGAAGCTGCACTAATAAGGATGGCAGCACAAAAACAAGTCATGGAACGATACTATAATCGAAGGGCACAACTAAGATATTTCAAGATTGGGGACTTCGTACTCAAGAAAGTTTTTCAATCCACAAAAGCGGCCAATGCGGGTAAATTAAGTCCAACCTGGGAAGGACCCTACACGATTCATGGTGTCGCAGGGAAAGGAGCATACGAGTTGGAAATAATGGATGGCAAGATATTACCTTCACATTGGAACGTCGTTCACCTGAAGCGATACTATTTCTAAGGAATAGCCACGATCAGGTATCCTTATTTTAGAATTTTATTTTTGAATTGTTAAAATTTTACTAACGATTTTAGATGATAGTCAAAATGCTAACCCGTACTAAATGTTGAATCACGACCTGCAAGGCACGTGGAATAAATTAAAATTCTCCGATCTAGGGTTACACTTTCTGATAGAAATTGATACGGGTTAAGCAGTCTTCATCTATTATCGTACCTTCGAGTCCCATATGTTTTATTCCTTTACAGGAAAAGGACCGAGTAAGAGGAGTATCTCGAACACTTGGGGGACTATATAATACACATAGACATATGTATAAAGAAGGCAAAGAATATTGAGAAACGATTAAAGTTCAAGCCTAAGAAGTTTACTTATTGAATGAGTCAAGTACAGAGCAAAGCTACGAGTTAAAAAGCCAAAGTAAAACCTCATCATAGTTAGGTTAAAGGAAATATACATGTACTGAAATGGGTTATAAAAGAAAACCTTGTATTTAACATACATGTATTAAAACAGGTTATTGCATAAAAACCCTGTGTTTTATTTTCTTTTGAAAATCTGTTGTAAGGAAAAACAGTTACGAAAATGTTATAGAAGTTACTCAAATACATGTAAGATGTTATTTAAAGCTTGATAAAGTTCAAATTAAAACTTGTCAAAGTTATTTCAAGAAACATGTGTATTCCTATTACTTTTGTCGTACAGTACACCATTATGAAGTTGAGACGTCTTCTTCATTAAGTGTCGAATATAAAAAGGCCTTCTTTTATAAAATTCATGATTGATTCAAGTATTCATGAAGTTAAAAAAAATATTTTGCAAAATAGAAATGCAAGTTATTCAATAAGTCTTTAAATATAAAGGCAAGAATAAACAAAACAGAAGTTCAAACAACAAACTTCTTAATATTAAAAAAGTTTAGACTAAGTATGAACTTAGTCATAAACCAAAACTTGTTTATACAAAGCACCCCATAAAAGGTCTGGGGACTTAATATTTTCAACAAACCCTTAAAAACAACCAAGGGTTGAAACCACATACCACCAAAAGAAAAAGGAAAAACAACAAAGAGAGTCACGTATCATAAACTTGTCACTAGGGAATTGAATAAGGAACTGAAGCAGGATCATCAGCAGAAGCAGGTTCAACTTGACTGGAAGGAATTGGAGCACTCACCATACCCATATCATCTTCAATGTTCTCAGAAGTTTCAGCCACGGGAGAAAGAAAATCTTGGCTCTGTTGAGTCTTTTCAATAGTCTCTTTGATTTTGGCTAACTCAGATTCCAAGTTAAAATTCTCCTGGCTAACTTCAACAAGGGTATCATGGCGAGAATTTAAAAATGCCCAACTCACTTCAATTGTGGTTTTATCTTCAAGAATCTCATAATCTCTTTCCCAGTCAACAATTTCATTTTTTAGCTTCTCATTCTTAGCCAAGGCAGAATCATAAAAAGTTTGAAGAGAAGCATATGAACTTTCTAAGGAACGAACTTTATCAGAAGATACCCGGAGTTCTTCTTGAGCTTGAGTCAGATTCTGCACGAGTTCACCAACATATGTTTCTTTCTCACCTAAGAGAGCCTTTAACTTTCTGATCTTTTCACTTGCCTTGGAAAGTTTCTCGGAAAAAGAGGTTTCAAGAAGATTCTTTTCCTTACATGCTTTATTTGAGGAAGCTTTTTCAACCACCAACTCTGAAGTTAAAGCCCTTACCTGCTGCTCTAAGGAATATTTGCTTTCTTCTAATATTTCCATGTCGATTTGAAAACTTTCATATTGTTCCTTCCAATTGTCCTCTTCCACTTGGTAATCATGCATTAATTGCTCTGAGAGGGAAACCCTCTTCATCATCTCCGTGCTAATAAGATTGATCTAAAAAAAACAAAGAAAGAAAAAGTGAGAACCCTAAAAATAAGGAAAGGGTGAAGTCAAGCTTCAAAAAGGATACCTTTAAAGAAGAATGTACTGTATCGTTCATCAAGGTCAAAGCACTGTGGCCATCAAGCTTAGCTCTTTCAACTGGACCAATCAAAGGCTTCAACCATACGTCAGCTCGATCTGACTTCTTCAAAAGGTTACCTTCAGTAGGAACTTCGACGGTAACTTGCCTCATAGTCTCACCTCCACTTGAGGAACCAACCTCAGTGTAATGAACAATTGAAGGAGGAACAACTGAAGCAGGAATAGTTGAAGGAGGAACTGTAGAAGCAGTCAAAACAGCCTGGAGAGGAACAGTGACAGCCACGACCGGCAAAGGAGGTATCACAGGAACGGAAGTAGAAAAAGAAGCATGGGGTGCCTCATCAGAAATCGGTCCTAAACTTTCACTACCAAACCCACGGTTAAGAAGTTGCTCAATAGAATCATGAGCATCAGTGGGAACATTATTATTGGAAATCATCAACGAGGCTTCAACAGACTCGGTGAGAGGAATAAAACGAGGTGGAGATGCTTCATCATCAGAAATAATTCGTCTACGAGCTCGTGACCTTTTTATCAAGGAACCCTCGTCTTCCTTGTCTTCAGAGTCTTGGCCAACAGTACCTTTTCTTTTCGATGAAGAGCCCAAAATTATCTCTTGGCCCTTTCCAAAGAAATTAGAGGAGCTACGACAACCTCATCATTAATACCTCGAATGACAAATAAAAAGAAGGATTAAAATAAGTTCTGGAAGAAGCAATAAGAAAAGTTATAAAAAAAACTCTTACCGTGAGTTTTTACTTTCCAACCAAATCGTTGAGAGAGAGTTTTCCAAGATTTATCCTCCATTGGGGCTGTATTTAATAACTTTCCTACCGAACCTTGAAAATTGGAAATTTCATCAACAACTCCCATGGTTGCTGGAAAAGAAAAGGAAAATTAAAATAATGATCATCAAAATTGAGGAAAATAAAGGTACGAGAAAGTTATTAAAAAGAAAACTCACGTGTAAAATTCCACTTCTCTGGGAAGGGAATATTTTCATCACCTACTAAACTAACAGTGGGGGCAGCAACAAACCTGGCGTACCGCCCACGGTCGTTATCGTCTTCTGGATTGACCATGACTCTTCTGCTCCTTGCTATTAAAGTAAAAACTCCTTGGTGAAAGAGTCTGGAAGAGTAAAGGTGAATTAAATAAGAGAAAGTAAAAGGCACGCCGGCCATATTAGTCAAATGCCTCAAACAGGCAACAACCCTCCACACTATAGGTCCAATTTGACATAAACAGACATTAAAAAAATGACAGAATTCGAGGATAATAGGGTCAATAGCAGGTCTGAAACCTAATGTGAAAGGGCATGTATAAACAAAAGAAAACTCAATTAAATAAGAGGTGATTCTTTGATTCGCATTGGGAATTATAATAGGGAAGTCATGGCTCCAATGGCAGTCTTTACGAACTAAAGAAATTAGACCTTCAGTAATCTGAGTTGGGTAGATATCAGCACGATCTAAAGAGGACAATTGGTTTCTAAGGGATTCTCTATCATTGTAGAAAGATAGTTCCGCAAGAACTATTTCCTCCACTAAAGGTTCACGAAGAGGTTCAGAGGGTTCTTTACCTCTAGAAGAAGACCTATGAGAAAGAGAACCTCTAGTTTTAGACGGGGGAGTAGAACTCGATGAAGGAATAAAGGGGATTCGTGATAAAAAAGACCCTAAACTACGTATCCTCCCTCCTCTCCTACTTCTAATAGGAGCAAGAGAAAGATTGTCAACAATGGGGACTCACCGAGGGTTAGGGTTTTAAGAAGACATAGTAGTACGAGGAAGAAGAAGATTAGAATTGAATATTCTGAACTTTTGTGAAAAGGAAAAAAGGTAAAAAGTTATATTTATAGTCAGAAGCAAACGTCAAAGGAAAAGGTGCAATGATAGAAACGTCATAATGAAAACTAACTCTTCGTAATTGGTGAAGCCGTAAAAAAGTCTTAAAAAGCGCTGAAAGGTTGCAGAGTCAACCATGAGACGCCACGTGCCATGGACATTAAATGGAAGAGACAGTTGAAGCATCAGTTCCAGGGAAAAATTAAATGGCGGCAAATATTTCCGCTTTAATGAGGTCCACTTCACAAATATTCTACTCCCTCCGGACCAAAATAAGTAATTTTTTGGATATTTTCACACAGATTAAGAAATCTATCTTTTAGCATTAATTAGAAATAGAATTGACTAAATTAACCTTTAATATCTCACATAAAGAATCCTAACACATATTCCAATACTATTTACTCCAAGGACAATGTAAGAAAAAAATTATTAATTCATTCTTGAAATCTGAAAAAAATACATATTTTGGACCACAAGAAAAATACCAAAAAATCACTTATTTTGGACCGGAGGGAGTATTGATGAATAAATGGCAAGTGGGGGGGGGACTATCTGTATTGGGAAAAATTAAGTTCATATATAGAATTGATGGTAAGGTGACACGTCATGACACAACTGGTCAAAGAATGATAGCTGGCAAACAATAATTAAAGAGGCACGAGCTTCAACAGGCACGGGCAGAGAATCAAGAAAAACAGGAAAGATAGGTTCTCGAACCTCTTTATGTTCGAAGGTTGTATTAAGAGAATGAATCTGATAGCAAAAAAGGCATAGATACGTATTGTCAGTAATTAATAGGCATTAAATATGGAAAACGTTAGGGAATCTGTATTGAATCAAATATGATTAGCAATTATAACGTTATATTTACTGCCATTAATTATCAATAATGGCTCTATTATGATAGAAACAAAACGTATTACCTAGAGAAAGTTATAAAAGGAGAAGACTGATCATTTGTAAGGAGAGGAAAGACTATTGGAAGATATTGATTTACTTTGCTTTATATTCAGTTGTTATTTATCAATTATTCTTATTTCTATTTGATTATCAATAGCCCGAGTTCTTCTAAAATAAGCTTTCGTCGAAATCTTGATTTTTGCTTAAACAGTCTTATCTCCAAAGAGAGAAATAAAGACAGAATAGTGTAAGAAAAAGGTAAGAAGAATTGAGAAAAAACAGAGCAGGAGAGCAANGGGGGGGGGGGGGGGGGAGGGGAGGGGACTATCTGTATTGGAAAAAATTAAGTTTATAAATGAAATTCAATATAAGATGATGCGTCATGATACGTGGACCAGTTAAAGAAGAATAAGTGATGAAGAATAATCAAAGAGGCACGAGCTTCAACAGGCACGAGCAGACATTCAGTTAAAAGGCGAGGAAGACAGGTGCTCGAACCTCTTGATGATGGAAGAGAATGAATCTCATAGTAAATAAGGAATAGATACATACTATTGGGCATTAAATACGGAAACGTTAAGGAATCTATATTGAATCAAATATGATTGCTGATTATAACGTTACATCAAATGCCATTAATTGACAATAATGGCTCAATTATGGAAGAAACGAAACGTATTACTTAGAAATAGCTATAAAAAGAGAAGATTGATCATTTGTAGGGATAGGAAAATATCATCGAAATATACTGATTTACTTTGCTCTCATCTGTTAATCTTGTTATTAGCAAAATCAATTTCCTTTATTCATTTTATTTTTTGATTATCAGTAACCCGAGTTCTTCTAAAATAAAGCTTTGATCAAAATTCCACTTTTTGATTAAACACTTAGCTAATAGGTCTGACGTATATATCCACGAAGGATCAAACATTGATTAAGTAAATTCTATTCACTTGGCAAGGCAATGATAAAACGACGACTTCCTTTCGTCATGATTCATTACGCCTAAATACATTTTCTTAAAAAGACGCCAATTGTCAGTCATTCACGTGGACTTCTTGTGCATTTATATATGACAGTTATTCACTTGGTTCTTAGCTAAATTTTCATTTATCGAATATTGCAATTTAATTTCAAGGAAATAAAACATATAGTCGTGCCTTATAATTATAATTCCTTGAAATAAAGATATTATCTTATACACCCTTCTTTTATGTATCACTCTCTCGCTATTATACATAAATTTGCAATGCATAAGGCTCATTAAAGGGAACATTTTCTTCTGAATGATAATTTTTCTCACTGTACTTAAAGGTTATATATGGGAATTTCCTTGGATTTATTCATCAAATTGCATTGGTGGTCTGTCCAATCATCCATACCTATGTTAAAATTTTCCAAGTTTCTTTTATTGTCACATGTTATGACAACCTTTATTTAAGAATAATATCGAAGATGTTAGCTATCCATGAACTAGATGGTGCATCTGTGAGTTTCCTCACATAAATGTGGGGCCATAATTAACTAATGATGTTTTTAGTTAATTGGATAACTTTCATCACTTTGAGTTCCAATAAACAAGTGAAAATTGTGAGTTGGGTTATTAGTGTCTATAACAACAACAATAACAGCAACCCAGTATAATCCCATTTAGTGGGGTCTGAGGAAGGTAGTGTGTACGCAGACCTTACCTCTACCCTGGGATAGAGAGGCTATTTCCAAATACACCCTCGACATCTTTACCTCCAAGAACTTCTCACCTTGCTCTTGGGGAGACTCGAACTCACAACCTCTTGGTTGGAAGTGGAGGTTGCTTACCATCAGAGCAACCCCTCTTGTCTAATAGTCTCTATATATCTCAATCGAACAATGGTCCTAGAAGAAGGGGTTTTTTCTATTTCAAAAACTATAGCTCTAATAATGGGTTATAACGAAACCCTACCTTTTATTTGTATCCAAAATGTAAAACATGAATTATGTGACCATATGACAATCTACCATAATATCTTGATAGAGGGTGAAGAAACCCACCCATTTAGAGAATGCAGTGAAAAGTTATAATCGTTTTTTCTTCAATTCTTTTCTTTAATTACATCAGGAGAGGAAACTGGTGAAGGGTAAGTAATGCTATACTATTGATGGGAACAAATCCTCTACATCAACTATAGAAGGCAGTAAATTCACCAAGTGATCTAGAGTTGCAATCTTTTGAACTCTGACTATGGAAAAAGCTTTAGTTGCAATAGTGTTTACGTATTAAATTACTCCATCTATTCCAATGCATGTGACGATAATTTGTTCCAAAAAGAAGATTAACTTTCTAAATTTGGAAAGAATTTAATTTAAAATTTTATTTTATCATTAATGATAAGCTTTTATAGCTACACAAATATCTTCGTCTTGTTTTAGATCACAAATTTCAAAAGTTTTTTTTTTCTTAAATTTTGTGTCAATTCAAACTTTGACACGTTAAGTAAAAAGGGGGGAGTATAATTTAACTAAGTATAAGCTAATAAAATTTTGTATAAACATAAATGCAAGTAAACATTTTTCCTTGGAGTCAAAATTCAAATGGAATAAACCTACTTCAACTTAAGGAAAGAGAATAAAACTCAAGCACGGCCTATGTATGGGTTAATTTTCCAATGTGCATGATTGGGCATTTGACCTTGAGAAGCTGGTAATTTTCCCCGACCAAGCCCTAAATGGTCCCTGTTCCGATCTATTTATGGGCAAACCTATTCGACCAAAACCTACAAATAGACAAAAAAAAAAAGAAGACAAAATATATACACTACTATATTAAATAGCCTCATCAACATCTTGCCATTTAAGATAGTATTTCTTAGAGTTGCTGCAAAGATAACTTGCACATGGTTTCCGATAACAACGTGAAAACTGTAAGCTAATCAACTACCCCCTTCATTTTGGTTGTCATTTACCATGAATTCTGCAGAGCTCAGATCAGTTTCTGTTTGAATCATTACACTTACAGAGAGAGAGAGAGAATTTAACACCTCGGTACTTGTCTATATACCATGATTATGAACTTTTAGAGGTCGTTTGGTTGGAATATGATTTATACCGGTATAAGTTATATTGGGATAAGTTATGATGTGATTAGTTATGCTGGTATTGTTGTTTATTCTTTGTTTGATATGTTGTATAAAGAATGACAATTGCATAATTTCTAAGAAGAAGGTATAAGTTATACTGGTGTTAACTACCCCACCTTTTATAAGGTATAAGTTATCTCAGCGTTAAAATTAATACCAGGATAACTTATACTTACTTTACTAATCAAACAGTTTATTAAGGTGGTATTAATTTTTATACTACCCTTATACCTTCTTATACCTCATACCAAACGAAACCTTATTCCTTTAATAGTACAACATGCATGGTAAACCTGATTAAGATATCATAAGAAGTGACTACATTGATATTTTGCCCAATAATCTTCTTTCTAATTTACAACCCCACAATTTATACTAAAAAAGAAGAACTTGTTATTCCATTTTTACCATGAGAATGAGTCAAACTAGCTAGGGTTGAACACTTTGATGATAAGGGTAATAAGTTTTAGAACCCATAGGTAAATAATTCCCACTTAAAGACGACATTGGCACAGGGAATCCTAGGCATCCTGAAGCAGCAGCAACTGGCCTAGTGGCATCTACCTTTTCAAGGGATTGCACTTGCTTTTTCAAGAATTTCATGTAATGAATAGCTTCATCTAACATAGATGCAGTGTCCATTTTTGTTCCACCTGGTACTAATCTCTGAAGAATCCTTATCTTTTCACTTATTCTTTCTCTCCTATGGCGTGCCGCTACGCTTTGAGGATCGTTCGATATCTTCACGTTCTTTCTCTTTGGTGGTTTTACAGATTCTGGGTCGATTTGAATTGGCTGCATTGCTGCTATTTTAAATATCATCTCCCTCATCGACGCCATAGAGTTTCGCTTTACTGTATGGGAAGGATATGCACCAAAAGTGTTCCTCAAAGTTTGTTGATGTTGAATTACTGAGGGAGAGCCAGTGAATGAAATGGTAGAAGCTGGTACGTTCAAGAATGTGTGTGAATTATGGTAATCAATCATTTGAGATAAATTAGGATTAGTATTGTTGCTACTTCCTTGTGGACTACAATCAACCATTGGCATTTCGTTCATATCAGGATAACCTTTGGAGAAATCCTGCATCTGCATCATAAGCATCATTTCCATCTGATCTTCAGGAGCTGCAGATTTGAGCAAGTCAATATCCATGACTTTCCCTTTTATAGAGTAAAGAAATAAAAGAAAAGAAAAAGATGATGATGTTATATTGGGAAGAGAAGAGTGTGAAAGGATTGGTTTACAGAGGGATGGGTGAGGTGAAGGAAAGAGTGAAAAGACTGAGAGTTTGATCAGAATGTTGCAGTGGGAAGGCAAATTAAGCTCAACTGCTGTAGAGCTGAGTATTAGGTTGTGGAGAAGAAATGGAAGAGGGATACAATAAAATAGTGATACCGGGAACAGACTACCACATTGGTAAGGCTATATATAACAAGTGGTTACATTATTATATACTCCTACTACATAAATTTATATGCTGTTTCAATTATTATAATATATATACTCATATCTCTACTTTCATTATGTCACCAAAGTTGATAAACCTTTTTTCTTGTCCTTTTTCTTTTCCTTTCCTTCTTTAGTTTTCTTTTTCAACTTGATAAATATATTCCACCCTGCAAGAGATACAGTCCTCACTTGCGGGCTGCAGCTAGCTAGCTAGGCTACTCACTCCGTTATAATTTATGTGTACATATTTGATTAGGTGGATATGAAATTTAAGAAAAAAAAAGAAGGCTTTTGAACTTATAGTGCAAAATGAGGTACATATATTTTATTTTGCTATAAATCATTGCATAAATGTAAATTATTTCCAAATATGGAAAGAAGTCATTCTTTTTGGCACGAACTAAAAAGGAAATAGGTTCACATAAATTAAAATGGATGGAGTACTAAGTTATTTTCTTATCATTGTGTTTACCCTTAAAATTGGATAGCAATTAAACTTATAATGTGGTTCTAAGGATACGTGATTTCACCTAATTCAAATTGACAAATGTAAAGAGATATAATAGAGATTAATAGTAATATAACGCAAACCAGTGCTTGGACGGAGTCCAGAACTCGAGTTTAAACACTCTCGAACTGACCAATGCAAGAACAGTTAAAAGTATAACAATCTGATGAACAAGAATATAAGCTAGAAAGTATTATATTGCTTTGATGTTCACGGATGTAAGATGGTTACAAAATGATTAAGGCCCTCTTTATATAATAGAGGAATCCTATTTATGATACAATTCTAATTAAGGAAGCAAATCCCATGATTTACTAAATAACCACACTTGATTTGATTTGTTCCGAGATTTACACCATGACACTCGGCCAGTCACGGATATCTCGCCTTTCTATTATTGTGCCTTGCTCGATGTCTGTCTCATTTGGTCTCGATCACTACTGGCCTCGATCTTTGATAGGTACCTCGCTCCTCGAACTCGGTACCTTATCCTCGTACCTTGGTTTGATCTATTGCAAGGCCGACCTTCGATGCTATTCCCTTGCCTCGATCAAAAAGCAAAATTGGGTAGGCCCGATTTTAATCGTATACAGATAGTCCCCTTGTTTCTTGGAGTGTTATGAGAATGTAAGGCCACGTAAAATTTTGTGCTCAAAACCTAGTAGCTCGTAGTGCCAAGATCCGAATATGTGTTAGGAATGTGTAGAATTCTTCCGTGGTTCAGACCCTTTTCACTGATTTTGCATTTAAAAATCAAGAATCAAAATTTTCCAAAAAATTTCTATTATGCGGTCCAGAATGCAGTCGCAGATCAGGTATGCGGACCGCATTTCTGCCGCAGAGTTAACCAGTAAGTTAGTCGAAATTGAAGTTGAAAATGCGGTCTATTATGCGATCGCATAATCAATATGCAGATCGCATAATCGTCGCATAAATTCCTCAAGGAATTGTGAAGGTCAATTCTTCGGTGCATTATGCGACAGCAGAACAGAAATGCGGACCGCATTTCTGTCGCAAACCCAGGCAGAGAAGTCAGATTTTAGGAGCAATTCTGTGGTCCATTATGCGGACCGCATTTCCACTCTGCGATCGCAGGGTGCGACCGCAGACCCAACTCGGCTCCATATTTTCTAATTTTTCAACCCGATCTCTTCTTCTATAAAGTACCCCAAACCCTTCATTTTTACACATTTTTCTGGATAAAACTAAAGAGAAGGGAGAGAGGGTTCTTGAGAGAGAAAATCTCATCTTCATCAATTTGATTTTCCAACGTCGCCCAGGCCCGGAAATTCTTAAGTATTATATTCATCTCCATTCTTGTAGGTAAGGTCTCCAAACTCTTTTTCATTGATTTTCAAATTTTAATAAAAAGGGAGATTCTTATGCATTGATTCTTGGTAATATGGGTCGAAACACTCATGCATGTCTATTAAAACCTAAAATTTAGTAAGAGTAATTAGGTGGGAGTAAAGAATTGTGTAAAGGAGGGTTGATAGCCTAAATATGTTCGGGTAGTGATTGTAAACTTTGATTCTAAGAAATATGTATTAATTTGTCCACTAGATCGACGTTGCCAGGCTTTTTGGTAAAGTTGGAAGTAGATATTAAAAGGGAATTCGGCTCCAGGTATGTATGGCTAATTTTGATCTTTGTATAATCGCCTTGTTTGGTGTACGAATGTTTGGTATGGGATATCTAGGTGGCTTATTCATGAAAATTATTGTGATTTGTATGATTGTGATTGTTGTGGAATTCTTGTGATTGGTTCGATTGAGTGTTGTGGTAAGAGTTGAGAAACAAATGATGGAAGAAAATCGTGAATGATGCAACTGAAATAACTGTGATAACCACATCTATAGCTTATTGTGGGCAATTGTCGTTGTAATGTAAAGCAAATGTGAGTTGTTGGATGTGAAGGAAAATAGTATTGATGGTTATGGAAATACTTGTAAATTGTTGTTGTTATTTCTTAAGAAGTGTTGTTGTTGATCCTTGTGAATTGTTGATTGTTGTTGTGTTGTTTGTGGATTATGACTATACGGTGGGATCGGGTTGCGCGCCGCAACACAAAGTTATAAGGTGTGGGTTGTGGTGATAAGGGTGACCGAGGTAATAAGGGTGGATGAGGTAATAAGGGTGGAAAAGTGATCGAAATCACTATTGAAATAAATATTTGAGAAAATTATGAAATCATTGGTGTGGAATTGTGGAAGGTGGAAAACAGGAGAGATTGAAAACTTGTTTGGCTTGATTGTTCCTTTTCTTGTGCATTTGATTGTTGTTTCTATTACTGTTACCTACTTGTATATGGCTTGAGTTTACTTGGAGCAAGTTTGTTCATACATACCAGTACAATTCAAGTGTACTGACATACCTTTTGCTGGGGGTGCTACATTCGTGTTATGATTGTAGGTGGATCCATAGCAGGTACTCCAGTCCACTGACCGTAGCTCTTCATCCCTTCCCGCCAGCTGAATTGGTGAGCCCCTTTCCTTTCGGGGCCCTGCGTGGCTCATGCTGCCTTTATTCTGGAGTCTTGATTTGGTATTTGTATAAGGTATAACCGGAGCCTTGTTACCGGCAAGTACGATATCATCCCTTTTCATGTTTAGAGGCTCCGTAGACAGGAAATGTAGGTCATGAACTTATGAAATATATATCTTGCACGTTGGGTTATGTAAAGTGAAAACCATGCTAAGAATCATGTACCCTATGTATGTTTTGTAATAAAAAGGTATTTTGTTTGTAAATGGTTATTTCTCTTAGCTAATAAGTAATGAAAAATGCGGGGTAACACATGGGTTAGGAGAGGCACTCAGGTCCGCTTGACTGGGGCTACCCGGTCGAGCGCTGGTCATGTCCCCCGGATTCGGGGCGTGACGGAGAAGAAACGAATTGAGCCTTCAATTTTGTACCTCGACTTGTCATGGCATCATTTTCATGACGTAAGCGATGTATGTGACTGAAACATGCCATCAATTCGTATATCGAGGCATTAAATGCTTGTCACCTGCTGTCTGTCATTATTGATTTTGAACCGTCATCTTCTTCCTATAAGTGTACTTTCCTTCTCTTTTGCCCAAACTTTACTCTTAATCTTCGTTCTAATCTTCCAAGCTTTTCACTTCCTTCCACTACCAAAAAAACTAGAATTAGCTATGAATGTCATCACTAATCTGTCGCTAAAACATCTATAGCTAGCATAATTTCTTGATAATTCATTGCTAATCCATCGCTAAATGAGATTAGCGACGGATTTTTCTGTTCAGCTACAGAATTTGTTCGTCGCTAAAACCAGATTTTTAGTAGTGTTCAAGCTTTTTCTTGCTGCATAATCTCTAGGTTTCATTATCAACCTTCCTTTAAACCACCAAACCTCATTCTCTTCTTACTTCTTTAAACTTGCAGAGATGGCAAAAACATCTAAGGCTATTCCACAAAAGGAGGGCGCCTCTTCATCGCGATCGGTCGATGATAAAATGCCGGTTGAGCCACACCCTGAGGAGTGTGTTCCCAAGGGCGGGGGGTCTTATCTTACTTCCGACTTCAAAGTCGAGAAAACTTTGTCTGTCCCTAGCCGGGGTGAGCCAATGTCGAAATACGTGTGTTCGATAACTGAGAGTGACCTTGAGCAGGTCAAGAAAGACTATCATTGGGAGAAGATAGAGGTGGTGATTACGTCTTCCGAGGAAGATATCACTACCCATATGAAAGGATTTCTAAGTGTTTACACTTACCCATTCACGTTGGGCCCTGTCGATCCCGTCGTCATTAATTTTTACCGCCAATATCATATAATCCTTGGTTAGATCTACCCTTATTTTTGGGGTATTGTCGTTCTGTTCCAATTTTTTGCAAGCAAAGTCGAAGGGACGCCTTTCACATTTGACCACCTCATCAGGCTGTACATGCCCTGTCTTTTTCGAGGTGGGTTAGTAAAGCTTCAGCGTCTGGCCACCAAGGTGCTGTTCTCGAGCATAGACAAGGACAAAGATCGAGGGTGGATGGGTCGGTTCATTTGAGTTAAGACTTCCAACCTAATTTCGGCCAAGAAGATGCCATTTCCCGAGAAGTGGAATATGAAGTGTAAGATCAATCCTTCCTTTGGCTTCTATTTACTATTTTGTTTCCTTTACTTTTCCCCATTGACATCCATTCCTATGACGTAGCGGTTGCTTGGATGTCTGGTGCATTTTTAACCTCGTGAAGTTGGTTCAGACCACTAGCTTCGACCTCCTCGTACGCAGAGCGCTCATAACACGATTTAGCAAGGGGCCGATGAGTGGCCAAAAATCACGGTCAAACTTTTCTTCACATATCTGATGGCTTTCATTAAAATGTTTCCCTCTTATACTCACTTGACTTCCCTCCATACAGGCCTTGGGAAAGATGCCGCCATAAGGCCCCAATCCGGGGAGAGGGAAGTTTGGCCCTCGGTCCCGAAGCCGCCAAAGAAAAAGAAATGAAAAAGGGTTTCACCCTCCGATACTCCAAAGCCCAAGAAGAGTAAGGCTCGTAAGCTGAAAAAAGACACCATCGTCCTGCCTGTGGATGTAGTTCAGCGACTAAAAGACAAAGAAGAGGAAAATAAAGATGATTGCTTTGAGTTGGTGGCTCGAACGAAGAGGAGCACTGAAGCCCCAAAGGCTGTTGAGCCGGTGGTGGTCGAAGAGATTCGACCTTGAACTGAGGGGATCTCAGAAGAGGACCCGAACAAAGTCCCCGAGCCGTCGGAGGCTGAAGATGCCTCTTGCCGAAATTAGCAATCGGCGGACCTTTTCCGTGGTTCCATTACGTGAGTCAAAGATGCTTCCGACCTGAGTGATGTATCAAGTCTCTTTGAAGAGGCTCAACGACTTCTGAGTCGGGTAAGCCTCAACTCCTTTCATCGATATTGCACTTGCATTTATTTCTTCTTGCCTAATTTCCTTTCTTTCTCCATAGGACTTGACACTTCATCGGGAAGCATTTTCTAAATCTCGGGCAGAGCAGAGCTGACGCGAGGCCGGTCTTCAAAGGCTCACGAAGGAGAGGAATGCCCTTAAACTTTTCAGCGGGCAAAAACAAGAGGATATCAAAGACCGCCGAGCCGAATTGGCCACAACTCATGAAGTGTAGACCGAACTGATTGAGCAGATAAAGAAAGTTTTTAGAATCTTGATGTACCAATTCGAGAATGATGACTAATACTTCAATCCTACAAGTTCGGCAGAAGGCTGAAAAAATCGAACAGCTCTGTGAGGAGGCCAACATAATGAGGGCACAGACTTTGGGATTGAAAATAAAACATGGACTGTCTTGCCTCGGAGAAAGATACTGCTCGAGCCCAACTGTCATCGGCCGAACATCAAATCTTAAGCATGAAAGAGGAAAGCTCGACCCGAGCCAATAAAATTGAGGAGCTCGAGGTTCGGTTGGCCGCCAAACTTGCTAAGGCCATATTTTAGGCAGAAAAAGTAAAGGCTGATGCAGAGGCGATCGTGGCCGTCTACCGTGATGATGCTGAAGATGCTTAAGCTCGAGCTAAGGAAGTTGCTGACCCTTTCAGACTCGATCATATTAGGCTGCCGAGCATGCCAAGTACCAGTCTCGAAGAGAGACTCTCGAGGAGATTTATGCTAGTGGCTTTGACCTTGCTTTCGAGATCGAGCATGCGAAAGAGCTTGAGGCCGAAGCCAAAACATTGATCTCTTATTATGATGATTATTCCGTGACCACGAGTGGATCCGAGAGTGGAGGGGATTCCGATGATGAAGACGCAGCTCCCGAAGAAAATTAGGTACTAGGGTTTTTTCCTTTTTTTTTTATTTTTGTGTAGGAGCCTCATTGGTCATTGTAAAAGTTTTCATGTATATATAAAATTTTTCCTTTCTTATCTCGACTTTTACCTTGTAAAAATTCGAATTTGCTTCTCACCTTATGACAATTTTGATACACTTTATGCCTTGTGAAAATTTCGTTTGTGAATTTGAAATTTAGGCAACTTGATCGAAGTCAGACTAATGTAGTCTCTATAGTTGAGTGAGTACTGGCTTGAACTCGAAGTAGAAAAACCCTTAGGTTTTAGTTGAGTGAGAGTAAATTCTTGAACTCATAAAATATAACTGCCCTTAGACTCTTGAATTAGGCTAATATGGCTTCAGAAGAGTGGCTTTTTTCCCTTTTCGGCTTAAAAAGTTTAATCACATAAAAATTTGTCATGCCTTAGCTTGAAGTAAGTCTGTACCCGTTTAGTGTTATCGAAACTCTTTGCTTTTTTGTGCATTAACATGATTTTGTTCCGTACTAAATTGTTCAAAGGTTTGAACAATTCAATACCTCTTAGGGATTTTCGAGGGTTGCGTTGTTGAAACCTTTTGGTTGTTTCGCCAAGGATAGCCTTTTTAACCATTTTATAAAATATTTGAAGGCCTGTTTTCATTACGAACTTCGAACGTCTTCGAATCGTGTTAGTTTGGCCGTAGCCTTCGGATTTGTGTCTTGGGATTATTTTCCCAATTACACTTCAAACTTGTTTGAAGTGTCAGCCCCCGAGTGGGGCGGACTTGGCCTAAAAAATCGAGGATTGCCTTTTTAAGGTCTTATGTTCTCGAAGTTTAATAATTCGCGTATGTCGATATTTGGACAGAAGTCCCCAAGTACGGGGTTGATTGTTCGAGCTTTCGTTGCGATCGACACTTCAGCTAGTTTCCGCAATAGATCATAAGTATGAAATCGTAAAGTAGAAATTTCACTAAGGCATGGAATATCTGGTAAGGAAAAATACTTCTTTCAATAAATCATTCATGCGTACATGTTTCGCCATTTGGGCTCGAGTAATCCACATGGACACTGTTCATTTGACTATTTAGCCCTTTATAAAATTTACCTATCGAGACCCTGTTGACATGCAGTATTTTCCATAACATCTGTGGGTGATGCCCCCAGTATTTGAGGTTGATTGTAAATAAGCCTCGAATACTATTGTATTGCTCTAAGTTAGCACGACCAATATTTGCCTAATTAAAAACCTTACCGGAAAAATCCATTTGGGATAAAAACCGATCGAAGGGAAAAAGAGTGCAACGCATGCTTTTAGACCTAAGGACTTCGTGTTTGGAGAGAACTTTGATGCCTTCAATCAAACACCTGCAACAAGTTAGTATAAATAAAAATGAAAAAGGAGAAGTTCATACCTTAGCAATAATATCGTTTGAGGAGTGATATGTTCCAATTATTTGGCAATTGTTCTCCGTTCATCGTTCCAAGTTTGTAAGATCCCCTTCCGATGACACCGAGGTCCTGATACGGTCCTTCCCATTTTGGGTCGAGTTTTCCTTCGTTTGGTTCTCGAGTATTGATGGTGATATTTCTCAGAACTAAGTCCCGGATTCGAAAGTGGCAAAGATTGTCTCTTCAGTTGTAGTACCTTTCGATGCGCTACTTTTGTGTGTCCATTCGTATGAGGGAGGCTTCCCATTTTTAATCTAGAAATTCGAGGCTTGTATTCATAGCCTCGTGATTTGACTCTTTCGTTGTGTATCAAAACCTGACGCTAGGTTCCCAGACCTCGTACGGGATCAGAGCTTCGGTGCCATATACTAAGGAGAATGGTGTTGCCCCCAACTGGATTTTGGCGTTGTTCAATATGCCCAGAGAACTTCTGGAAAAATTTCTCTCCATTTTCCCTTAGCATCGTTCAATCTTTTCTTTAGATTCTGAATAATGGTCTTGTTTGTTGATATGGCATGTCCATTCCCACTAGGATGATACGGCATTGACAAGATCCTTTTTATTTTGTGATCTTCGAGGAACTTTGTTATTTTGCTGCTGATGATTTATTTTCCATTGTCGCATATTATCTCGGCAGATATCCAGAATCGGAATATGATGTGATCCCAAATGAAGTCTATAATTTCTTTTTCTCTGACTTTCTCGAAAACCTGTGCTTCAACCCACTTAGAGAAACAATCAATTATAAATAAAATAAATTTAGCTTTACCTGGGGCCGATGGCAGAGGGCTGGCGATATCCATTCCTCATTTCATGGTCGGCCATTTGTATAGGACTGGATGAAGTTGCTCTCCGCGCTGGTGGATCATCGGTACATATCTTTGGCACTTGTCGCATTTTCGAACAAATTCCTTAGTATCATTTTCCATATTGGCCCAATAGTATCCCACTCTGATGACTTTGTGAACCAATGATTCAGCACCGGAATGGTTCCCACAAGTACCCTCGTGAATTTCTCATAGGACTTGGTAGGTGTCTCCCGGGCCTAAACATACTGCCAATGGTCCATCGAACATCCTTCTGTATAATGTTCCATCTTCGACCAATGTGAAACATGCAGCCTTTGTTCGTAGAGTCCTCGATTCCTTAGGGTCCTATGGAAGCTTCCCGTTTTTTAGATACTTGATATATTTATTCCTTCAATCCCAAGTTAGGCTTGTGGAGTTTATTTCGGGATGAACTTCTTCGATTACTGACTTCGAAAGTTGTACGACAGTCCTCGAGCTAATATTGACGTCTTCGACTGATTACCCCAAATTTGCAAGGGCATCGACCTCACTGTTCTGTTCTCGAGGTACATGCTCTAAGGTATATTTTTAAACCAGTGTAGGGTTACCTGCATTTTATCCAAGTACCTCTGCATTCAATCTTCTCGAACCTCAAAGGACCAGTTGACTTGGTTAACCACAAGTAGGGAGTCGCATTTGCCCTCGATGACCTCTGCTCCTATGCTTTTATCCAGCTCGAGACCTGCAATCATGGCCTCATACTCAGCCTCATTGTTAGTCAACTTAAGGGTTTTGATAGATTGTGTAATTGAATTACCTGTGGGTGGCTTCAAAATGATGCCTAACCCTGACTCCTTTACATTCGAAGAGCCATATATAAAAAGGGTCCACACCCTCGAAGATGTACCCTTTTTAACCGAAGTTCCTTTTCGACCTCAGGTACGAGGGCTGGCGTAATGTCCGCCATGAAGTCTGCTAAGATTTGAGACTTGATGGCCGTTTGGGGTTAATACTCGATATCATACCCACTGATTTCAACAACCCATTTAGCCAATCAGCCCAAGAGTTCGGATTTGTGCACAACATTACAAAGAGGATAAGTGGTCACCACACAAATTGGGTCGCACAAAAAATATGGTTTTAATTTCCTAGAGGTGCTTATTAGAGCAAGCGCTAATTTTTCTAAATGTGGGTACCGGGTCTCGTTTTCACCTAAAGTTCGACCAACATAGTAAATAGGAAATTTTGTACCTTTCTCTTCTCGAACTAGGACACCACTCATCACAACTTCTGAGACTGCTAAATATAAGTAGAGTTGCTCGTCCGATTTCAGAGCATAAAGCAATGGTGCGCTCGAAAGATACCGTTTTAATCTTCCAATGCTTGTTGGCATTCCGGGGTCCAAGCAAAATTATTCTTATTTTTTAGCAATGAGAAGAACCTGTGACTTCGATGTGAAGACCTCGAGATAAATCGGCCTAAGGTAGTTATCTGCCCTATTAATCTTTGTGCGACTTTAACGCTGCTCACAACTGCGATGTCTTTGATTGCCTTGATTTTCTTGGGGTTGATTTCAATCCCCAGATTTGACACCATAAAGCCGAGGAACTTGCCCGAACCGACCCCGAATGCACATTTCTCAGGATTGAGCTTCATGTTGTATTTTCTCAATATGTTGAAAGTTTCCTGCAAATGTGTTAAATGGTCCTCTGTACAAGGAGTTAACTAGCATATCGTCAATATATACCTCCATTGATTTACCTATTTGTTCTTTAGACATTCGGTTCACTAATCTTTGGTAAGTAGCACCAACATTTTTTAGCCCAAACGACCTTACATTATAATAATAGGTGCCATAGATAGTGATGAATTAAGTCTTTTCCTGGTCCTCCGTGTTCAATTGATTTGATTGTACCCCGAGTAAGCGTCGATAAAACTAAGGATCTCGTGGCCGGGTGTGGAATCGATCATGCAATCGATATTCGACAAAGGAAAAGAGTCTTTGGGACATGTTTTGTTTAAATCTTTATAATCTACACACATTCTAAGTTTGTTCCCCTTTTTAGGGACTACAACTACGTTTTCTAACCATTCGAGATATTTTACTTCCCGAATGGATCCTATTTTGAGAAGTTTGGTTACCTCGTTCTTGATGAATGCATGTTTTACCTTAGACTTGGGCCTTCTCTTTTGATTTACTGATCTGAACTTCAGGTCCAGGCTCAATCGATGTGTTGTGATCTCCAGTGTAATTCCTTTCATATCTAGGTGTGACCAAGCAAAACAATCCATGTTATCTAAAAGGGATTGAACGAGTGTTTTCCTGAGCTCGGGGGTTAACCCCGTGCTCAAGGATACATTTAGATCGGGCAGATGCTCGATCAATATGATTTGTTCCAACTCTTCGACTGTTGACTTTATTGCATCAGACTCAACGAGTATTATGAAGGTTCGAGGTAATCATGTAATCCTCTTCCTTGAAAGTTTCATGCTCCTCTGATCGGGTCAAGGCCGGTGATTGTGGTTGTTATTTGACTTCTTGCTTTCCCTTTGACTTTGATCCTGTTGCTGACGAAAGCGTCGATACTGGTAGTACTTCGTTGATTGGAAACATCTCTTTGGCAGCGGGTTGTTCGCGGTACACCATTTTGATTCCTTCTGATGTTTGGAATTTCAAGACTTCATGAAGCATCGAGGTACTGCCCTCATATTATGAATCCAAGGTCTTCCGAGCAGCGCGTTATATCTCATGTCACCTTCTATTACATGGAACTTTATTTCCCGAATAGTCCCGATCACATTTACTAGAAAAAATATTTCCCCTTTAGTGGTTTCACTTGCCATGTTGAAGTCGTTGAATACTCGAGTTGTAGGCACGATTTGAGCCTGGATGACGAGTTTCTCTATGGCCCTCGATCAAATAATATTTTTCGAGCTACATGGATTAATTAACACACATTTAACTTGAATTTTATTCATAAGGATAGATATTACCAGTGCGTCGTTTTGCGGTTGTTCGATCTTTTTTGCATAATCATCGTTAAAAGACAAGGTATATTTTAGGATGTAGTCCCGAGTACGTTTCTCCTTTGTGATTGTCACCTTGGTGAGTTTAAATATTGGGCCTTGAGGAATATCGACCCCACCAATAATCATATGAATCACGTGTCATGGTTCCTCCTATTTGTATCCCTGTCTCTGAAGTAATTTTTAGCTCGGTCACTCAAGAACTCTCAAAGGTGACGTTGAATAAATGAGCTACCTCCTCCTTTAACTATCTGCTATCTTCGATTCTGTGACCATAGGTTCCATAGTATTTGCATATTTGATTAGGGTTCTTTTGAGCAGGATCGGTCTGTAGGGGTCTAGGCTACCTAGTATCCTTGATTCGTCCAATGGCTGATACAATACCTGATGCATCAATGCTGAAGTTGTATTCTGATAACAGTGGCGCTTCTTTAGGCTCGACATGTTAATCGAAACCACTCTTACTCATGAACCCTCGGGAGCTTTGTACTCGATTGTTCCTTCGATCATTTCGAACGGGATTACATCCCTGTCCGTTATTTCTATGATCTGCATCGGTCCGTTATTTCTATGACCTGCGATGTATGGTTGGTACCGATCTATGTTTTGGGGCTCTCTGTCAATGTCCCTTTGAATTGTGCCGTCATATCTATTTGGGTAAATAGAACTGGAAGGGGCTCCTAACTGGTCATCCTCGCCCCTGATCATCGACTGGTATCGATTATGTACATCGGCCCAGGTCACCACTAGATATTCAATTAAATTCTACTTTAGTTGTCGTGACGTTATCGAACTCCGCTCGTTCAAACCTTGAGTAAAAGCTTGAACAGCCTAATCATCTGTGATCGGGGGTAGGTCGATGCACTTCATTTGGAACCGAGGTACGAATTTCCTTAATATTTTGTTATCCTTCTACCTCACTTTTAGGAGGTTCGACTTCCTACTCCGGTGTGTGCCTTCACGAAGGAATCGGTGAGCATGGCGAAGGAATTGATGGAATTGGGCGGCAAATTATGTTACCATATCATCGCCCCTTTCGATAAAGTTTCTCCAAACTTCTTCAACAGACCGGATTCAATTTCATCATCTTCTAAGTCATTTCCTTTTATCGCGCATATATAAGAAGTGACATGCTCATTAGGATTAGTGGTTCCATTGTATTTGGGAATTTCTGGCACGCGGAACTTCTTTGGAATTGGTTTCTGAGACGCACTTGTAGGGAAAGGCTTCTGCACAAACTTCTTCGAATCCAAACCTTTTAGAATCGGGGGTGCCTCCAGAATTTGGTCAACCCGTGAATTGTACGTTTCTACCTTTTTGTCATTAGCCACAATTTTCTTTTCTCACGATTCGATCCGTTTAGTGAGCTGCTCGAGCATATTCATGATGGCGGGGTCAGTTATCGATCCATTTTCATTCGATTTCTCCGATACATGTTCGACCCTATGAATAACTTCCCATGATGTATCAAACTCAATTCTACTTGGTGCTCGATTCTGATTTTGGAGCTGCGCTATTGCAACTTGTTGAGTCTGCAACATTTTAAATATCATTCGAAGGCGAAGGCTAATCCCGCCTTCTTGACTGCTCTATACGTTCTGATCGGCTGCTCGGGTATCTCCGCGGACGTTATTTTCTGGGTCGACGCCCAAATTCCCATTAATGGCAATATGAGAACTGACTTCGACTAGGTCTACGGTGGTCTATCGGGGTTGACTATAGGTACTCTGATTCCCGGGGTGACTATATTCTCATTTTCGCCATGAAGACCAAGACTGGTGTTTGTGTGAGTGGGTGTTACTTGAGAGTTTTACATGATTATTCTTGAAACCAAAGACACTTATGAGAACAAGGTTAAATCAATGTGTGTTATGAGAATTAATACCAGGCAATCACTATTATCCTACTCCACAGATGGTGCCAAACTGTTTACCCTTAAAGTTAGTAACAATTAAACTTATAATGCAGTTTTAAGGATATTTGATTTCACATAATACCAATTGACAAATGCGAAGAGTTATAATAAAGATTAATAGTAATATAAAGCAAACCAGTGTTTGGACGGAGTCCGGCCCTCGAGTTTGAACACACTCGAACTCATCAAAGAAAGAAGAGTTAAAAGTATAAAATCTGATGAACAAGAATATAAGCTAGAAAATATTATATTGCTTTGATATCCGCGGATGTAAGACGGTTACAAAATGATTAGTGCCCTCTTTATATAGTAGAGGAATCCTATTTATGGTACAATTCTAATTACGGAAGCAAATCTCATGATTAACTAAATAACCGCCCTTGATTTAATCTATTCCGAGATTTATGCCATGATCTTCGGTTAGTCACGGATATCTCGCCTTTCTGTTATCGTACTTTGCTCGATGTTTGTCTCATTTGATCTCGATCACTACTGGTCTCGATCTTCGATAGGTACCTCGATACTCAAACTAGGTGCCTTATCCTCGTACAACGGTCTGATCTGTTGTGAGGCCGACTTTTGATGCAATTCCCTTGCCTCGATCAAATAGTAAAATTGGGTAGGCCCAATTTTAACCGTATACACATTGCTAACTTTTCATATTTTTCAATGACAATGAAGTCACACTTTACGAATCGGTTGATCTTATATTTAGCTAGAAGAAAGTGCACACTGAATGTAGTTTAATTTGTGATAGCATAATATTTAATACTTTTATCAAGTATAGTTATAGAGTTACACTTATACAACAACAACAACAACAACCCAGTATAATCTCACTTAGTGGGTTCTGGGGAGGGTAGTGTGTACGCAGACCTTACCCCTATTCTGGAGTGGAGAAGCTGTTTACAAATAGACCCCCGACATCCTTCCCTCCAAGAACTTCTCACCTTGCTCTTGGGGAGACTCGAACTCACAACCTCTTGGTTGGAAGTGGGGGTTGCTTACCATCAGAGCAACCCCTCTTATCAAAATTTAAAATAATTGCTGGCTATAGGGTTCGAACCCATGCGCACATACTTAAATAATGTAGTTATATAAATATTTCTTACACCGTTTAGTGTTTATAATCTAGCCAAAAAAGAAATCCAACCGCTTCTTTTTATATGATTTAAATACCATAGATAATTCACATTTAGATAGGTGTCACGACCCCAAACTGGCCCGGTCGTGATGGCGCCTCTCGTGAAGACAAGACCAGCCGACACAACACTCACATTAACCCTTTAAGCATTAAGAGTCATTTTAAGTCTTTAATTAAACAATGTTTCATAATAAAATCCTAGAATAACAGTGCGGAATAATAATACCAGCCCGACATCGGGGTGTCACCAGTCATGATCATCTATCAAGGTCTGAGTACAACAAAAGCCAAAAAATGTACTAAATACAGTAATAGTAATGAGAGGAAGGAAGCGGTGTCGCGAAAGTCATGCGGCCACCTTGCTAACTCTGATGACTCCGCGTCTGAGCAATCAACACTCGCTACCGGGTTCTGATATACCTAAATCTGCACACGAGGTGTAGGGAGTAATGTGAGTACTACAACCAAGTAAGTAATAAGAGTAAATAAAGACTGAGCAGTAGGAAACAATGAATCCACATTTATGTTAGGCTCAATAAACACAACAGGCTTTCAAATCACAATACGAGTCAACCTTCCCATTTAAAATCCAGCTTTTAGTAAAAATCATTTTGAAATACCTTCCAGCCGTTTCAGTAGAGGTTCAATACTATTTAACATAATAAAAGAGATTTAAGCCATAATCGGCACTCAAGCAAAGCATAGTTCGTAAAACAGCCCCTCGGGCAAAAACAGTAATCATAAACATTTCACAATTTGAAAGTCTCAGTGGACATAACCAATGCCAAATCCGTGGTTAAATTCTGAACATCTCATGAACCCCAGTTTAAATAAAAGTTGTATTAAAACATTTGTTCACCTTTCCGACAGAGGCTCAATATTAAAAAAAAAAAGTAAAAACAGTCAATAAATCAACATATTCGATAGAAATTTACTTTTAAGAGGAGTGAAATCAATAAGTTCATAATGAGGCCTCTCAGGCAAAGCATCACTCGCGTGCATGTATATATCTATTGCCCCTCGGGCTAGCCTCTCTGTCACTCATGATTCAACTCTTACCAAATTTTACTCGCACTCAGCATTTACGCTCAATAAGTACCATATAGCAACCGCTCCGGCGTGTAGCCCGATCCACATATCGCTGCAGCGTGCAGCCCGATCTATGTATGTCGTCGACGACGCTCATTGGGGGTGTGCAGACTCCGGGAGAGGCCCCTTACGGCCCAAGCACAATATTGTTACGGCGTGCAGCCCGATCCCTATAAGCATTGTTGCGGCGTGCAACCCGATCCCTATAAGCATTGTTGCGGCGTGCAGCCCGATCCGTATCCACACACACACACACACACACACACACACACATATATATATATATATATATATAGTTGCGGCGTGCAGTCCGATCCATAGATATATAATCCTCACAACTAGGCCCTCGGCCTCTCTCAGCCATTAGTATCACCATCAGACTCTCAGTCTATCTCAGTCATCAATCTCACAATCAGGCCCTTGGTCTATCTTAGTAAAACAGGGAACTCAACCTAAATAATTTCCACATTTTAAGAATATAGTGATAAAGCCAGATTTGAGAAATAAATAGATAAAACATGATTGAGGATATGCTTTCAAACAAATAGAGTGAGGAAAGATAGTAAAAGTGCCCCTAGGGGTCTCAACAAGTCGGCACCAAGCCCCAAACATGGCATACAACCCAAAATATAATAATATCAAACAATTAACTATCAAATATGCATTAAAATACTCGTTGGGATGGATTAGGTCACAATCCCCAGCGGTGCTCTACCCCACGCTCGCCATCTAGCGTGCAAGTCACCTCAAAGTAACACAACGATGTGTAATCCGGGGTTTCGAACCCTCAGGACAGTATTTACAATCATTGCTTACCTCAATCCGAGCAAAATCCTACTCCACAATGCCTTTGCCTCTCAAATCGGCCTCTGAATGCCTCGAATCTAGCCATAACGATTCGATTCAGTTAAATAAAATTATAGGAATTAATTCCATACGAAATTTTACATTTTCCATCAAAAATCCGAAATTACACTCAAAATTCTCCCGTGGGGCCTACATCTCGGAACCCAGCAAAAGTTGCAAAATATGAAATGTCATCCAACCACGAGTCCAACCATACAAATTTTACGAAAATCCGACAATAATTCGGCCTCCAAATCTAGAATTTTCGTTTTTGAAAAGTTTACAAATTTTCTTTAATTTCTTCCATTTAATTAACTAATTTTTGATGAAAATAACCATGGAATCATTAAATATAATTACTTTTGGATATATAACACTTAACTCAATTCATATGGTGAAAATCACTTTGAAAATCTCTTCAATCCGAGCTCCATAGCTCCAAAAATGAGAAAACTCTCGGACTGCCCGAATTATACACTATCCAGAAATTTTCGCATTTGCGGTACTATTCACCGCAGGTGCAATTTTTACTGTTTACCACAGATGTGGTACTGTTCACCGCAGATGCAGGATTACTGTGCACCGCAGATGCGGTACTGTTCATCACATATGCGAAAATACCCGCAATTCCCCAAAAATTTGCAACAGCTTTTTATTTCACTAAAAATGCTCTAACTCCATCATACGAACTCAGAATTCGACGATTCTCGTTCCTATTAGTCACAAATAATAATATGAACCTATTCCTTCAATCGAAACACAATTTGGAGCTCATTTGCTCAGTGCAATACCCGTTTCGATCGTTAAACAATTAACCCATGTTTCGCGTCAAAAATCCAATCGCGACTTGATGAAATTAGACCAAACTTTCCAAATTACTCCTATAATTCATTATTAAAATTTTAGAAGTCTCAAAATCAAATTTCGATATCAAGAACTAAAAATGGACCTTTAGATCATTACATGCTTATGCTCAAAACGATAAAAATCTTCCAAAAACTCTTCCAAAACTTATCCTAGCCTCATTGGACTCCGTCCAAACATGCCAACATAATTCATAACATCATTCAAACATGTTCCTATCATCAAAACACCTCAAACAATATCAAATTACCCAAAACTCATCAAATTCAAGCCTAAGTTTCTAAAAACTTCCGAAATACACTTTCGATAAAAAAACCCGACCAAATGATGTCCGAATGACCTGAAATTTTGCACACACATCCTAAATGACACAACAAAGCTATAACAACTCTCGGAATTCCATTCCGTCCTCGGACCAAAATCTCACCTATCAATCGGAATTCGCCAAAATACTAACTTTGCCAATTCGAGCCAAATCCTTCCACGGACTTTCAAAATGCATTCCGATCGCCCTCCTAAGTCATAAATCACCCAACAAAGCTAACCAAATCATAAAAATTCCGATCCGAACTCATATACAAATAAGTCAACTCTTAGTCAAACCTTTCAAATTCAAAGCTTTCAACTGAGACTGCTCTTTCAAAATCATTCCAATTTTTCCTGAAAACTAAAACCAACGATCTACATCAATCATAATACATTACACGGGGAAAGTCATGCCCGAGAACTGGCGATCAAAGTGGAAAAGCTCCTAACGACCGGTCGGGTCGTTACATCCTCCCCCACTTAAACACACGTTCGTCCTTGAATGTACCCAAAGTTGTTCTAAGATCCAACCAATAGCTAAATAACTCTACCATGCATATGCCCGGGGGTGATCTCACGTCACCCTATCTTACATAGGTTCAATAACACAACATAACTGAAATTTCACAATCCATCCTAGTCCATAAACTATAGAACCACATTCTGCTTCTAAAATTCTCAATGCGATCAGAATCTCACATTTATACTGTGAACAAGTCCAAACAGGTTGTAGTAGCCCATGCCTGCAACCTCAGGTGCAATTATATGATATACTACATAACTCAAACACATACAGCGATAACTTCCATTCACATCAGCTGCCCACAACAATCAAATACCTATAGAAAATCTTTTATCAGCTAAAGTCTTATTCCAACACTTTCGTATACTACTAACGATAAATGAACACACAATAGGTCATGTTAGTTTTCTTAGTGCAAGTTCCTTTACTAGCGGAAATGAAGACTCACTGCATCGGCGTTTATTTACTTGGTATTTATACTGACGAGAGATAGTAATATGTGTCCGATAGAATATTCGAGCATACACAAAAATTGACTCGAAAACCATCCCCTAAAAGGAAAAAAAGGAATCATGAGTTGGTTTTCTTTTTATCTGTTTTTTTTTCATATATATGTCATATCACACCTTTCTCATAATATGTATAGAGCATCTTTGACTAATAAAAAGTACTGTAATTATGATCTATTTTAAGAGTATTTCCCGTAAAGAAAAGTTAAGAATATCTAAATAGGGAAAGAGTAAAGATGAAAGGATTTTTTTTCTCTCATAAGAATGAACAAGTATGAGCCCACCATTTGGATGGTTCAGATCTAACAATTACTATTGGCAAGGGATGTCTTAAGTGCTTTTAGTGGTGCATGAACGGTAGAAATAATAAATAAAAATTAATGTATATTGAATGGAACAATATATCAGGCTATATACTATTTTAATAATATGTTTGCCTTTAAGTTTTACTAACTATCTTCTTTTAAAGAACCCTAGCTATAGCCCCACTCACATGACAGATGTCAGAGATCTCATGCTCACCCCATGAATTAGACCCCCATTTTAAATGAGTCAACTTGCCGGCGACGCTATGTCGGCAATGATAGATCCGTTACCGGAGCTTCTTTTGTACACATGTCAATCATTAAGTGACGATGAGGCCTAAGTATAGCATCTTTTAAAAAAGACGTTATATTTGAATCAATGGATATAACAATCTTTTATATATAGCGTCTTAACAAAAGACGCTATATATATAAACATATAGTCTCCTTCCCTTCCCCAAAAATAGAACTCCCCCTCCCCCACCCAAAAAAAATTAAAAAAATAAACGGTTCTCCCTCCCCATTCATTTTTAAACCAAAAAAGCTTGAGTAGAGCCCACCCGTCCCACAAAAAGTAAAGATTCTTGGTCCCACGTGCTAGCTAAGGCGTTATCTCGGACGTTGTTGCTTGTTTCGGCTCAAAATCACAAAATCTTTGACTTTCTAAAAACCTTAAGTTGAGGTATTTCGGCTTAGTTTTTGTTAAAACTTGTATGAAAAATGCATATTAATTGTTTTTTATGTGCTCTATGTTATTTTGCGATTAACTAATTTGTTATTTTTTTATCCGGACTATAGTATTAGTGAGCTAAAAAAATTGTAAAATAGAGAAATTGTTATTAGTTGTCAAAAAAATGATAATTAGTTACTTTTTAGAGAAAATTTCATAAAGCACTATCTTTTAGTGGTGATTAGCTATCTATAGAGATGTCATTTGCTATATTACGGATTGTAGATACGTTTTCTGTTGTTATAAGATGTATTAGATGTATTTAAACTATGGTATTCATGAATACAATAGCAAAAATAGGCGTGAATCAGGGAAGTCTAGCTAATCAGTTGTAGTATTCGACTGTATTTATGACGTGAAACATTGGATTACAGCTGGACAGATTATTATATTCGACTGTATTCACAGCTTAAAACAGGGGATTGCACTATTTTTAAATGGAAAGTGAATCAATTAACATAATAGACTCCTAATATAACTCAACAAACTCAATTATAACACACAAATTTTGTATTTTCAGTTATAAAAAAGATTCTCAACCGAAAAATACCCCAAAAATATAGCAATCTTCATAGAAACTATATAATACATTTGAATACATAAATTATATTAATTAAAAAATATATATAATACATTCATGGGATACAACGAGAGAGTGAATACAATGAAATACATGGAATACAACGATATACATTAAAATTGTCATGACCCAAAATTCCAACCCGGTCGTGATGGCGTCTCTCATGAAGACAAGGCCACCCAACAGAACATTAACACTTATTTTAACAATTTCTTAGCATAAACAGGTCTAAACAAAAAATACTGAATGATCATAAGTGCAGAAATAAAAGGTAACATAATGGGGAAAACCATCCCAACTCAGCACGATGATCGGAGTGTCACAAGTCATGAGCTATTACAGAGTTAAAATACCACAAGTCTGTATCTAGGAACATAGTCCGAAGATAAAATAAATGCAGAAGATAAGGAAGAAAACGGGGCTACGGACGTCGACAGCTACCTCGTCTCTCCGGGTCCGCCTGGTCTGGGAGAAATCAGTGCTCAGGAACGAACTCAGCTATGCCTGTATCTGCACACATGGTGCATGGAGTAATGTGAGTACTCCGACCCAGTGAGTAATAAAAATAAATAACGACTGAGAACATAAAATCCCACGAAGGAACAAGTAATGCTATATCAAGCAGTAAAACCTGATAAACAGTAAAACCAGTGAAATGTAGCAAGAAATTCTCTTTGAAAACCATTCAAACAATTATGCTCAACTAGTAAGAAATGCTCAGAGAACTGCCCCTCGGGCATGATTGTTGTTCCTGGTCAGTCATTGTTACCTGACCGGTCAGCCATTGTTACCTGACCAAAATGCGTATTGCAGTGCCATTGTTACCACTGGTCAGTCATTGTTACCTGACTGGTCAGTCATTGTTACCTGGCCAAAATGCGTATAACAGTGTCATTGTTACCACTGTCTCAATTTAATCACTCTAGATGGGTACCCGCGCTCACGGTGGGTGTGCAGACTCCGGAGGGGCTCATACAGCCCAAGCGCTCTCAACAAGGCCTGAAAGCCTGAACAATATCAATACAAGGCCTGAAAGCCTGCTCACAATACACTCAAGGCTTGAAAGCCTCCTCACATCACTCAACATGCCCTCACATAAGGCCCTCGGCCTCAATCGGTCCAAAAATAGTCAAAAGCCCCTCGGGCATCAGTAAAACAATAATATTCAGCTCAAACAACAGTTCAAATATCAGTTAAAACTCGAAGTTTGAGTAAAATATAACTGAGTTCATAAAACAGTGTAATAACAATGACTGAGTTCAAACAACATTTCAATTAGTAAGGAAAACAGTGATAATAACTCATAAGGAGTTCAACAGTCGGCAGTAAGCCCCAAATATGGCAATAATCCCAAGTCATATTGGAAAACAACAAGTCATAGCTAAATACGCGGTAAGATATCATCCGGATTGGACCAAGTAACAATCCCTAGTAGTAAATGATCCTGCGCTCGCCATTGAACGTGTGTCTCATCTCAACACAACACCAAGTTGTGCAAATCCGGGGTTGCAAACCCTCAGGACATCATTTAAAATCATTACAAACCTCTAGCTAGTCAAAAGTCTAGCTCTCTAAGACTTTTCCCCTGAATCGACTTCCTCGCGCGTCGAATCTGATCAAAACCACTAGGAATGTGTTACAATAGGATAAGGGAACATAACCCAATCGAAAATACTCGAAAAACGTCAAAAATCACAAAGTTGGCAAAACTCGAGCCCCGGGCTCACTTCTCGAAAAATTACAAAATTCACATCATCGGATTCTTCGTCTCTCCCCGAGTCTATACATATCAAATTCACCAAAATCGGAGCCCAAATGCCCCCTCTAATCCCAAATTTTCATTTAAAAAACCAAGCCCTAGTTCTTCCAATTTTTCCAAGAATTAAAGGTTGATTCTTCAATAAAATGATGTTTCTTGGTCATAGGACTTACCTCCAATCGATACCCAATCAAAACTCTCTAAAACTCCCATCAAAAGCTCTCAGGATCGCTCAAAAATGGTGGAAATAACATAACCCTCGCGGATGAAAAGTGATATAAACTCGTACTTGCCTTCAGGGGTTTCCGCTTCTGCGGTCCCCACGCCCGCTTTCGCGTGACCGCTTCTGCAGTCCTTGTCCGCTTAAGCGGAATTTCATTAAATCACAAGGGTCGCTTCTGCGACACAATTTTCTCGCTTCTGCGAAGTCTCCCTCCAAGTCCAAACCGCTTCTGCGACTTCTGGTCCGCTTCTGCGGACTCGCTTAGGTGAAAATAATTCCGCTTCTGCGGAACTGCTCGACCTCACCCTCTTTCACATCTGCGATGCCGTCTCCGCTTCCACGAAACCGCATCTGCGGTCTCCTTTCCGCAGATGCGGAAACACCTGCTGCAACCAAAAACCTGCAATTTCCAACTTCAAATTCCTTCCGTTAACCACCCGAAATCACCCCGAGGCCCCCGGAACCTCAATCAAAGGTACCAACATATCCCAAAACATCATACGAACTTGTTCCAATCATCAAAACACATCAAACAACACTAAAATTGTCAATTCACATCGGATTCAAGCCTAAGTTTCTTCAAAACATCCGAAACTCACATTCGATCGAAACCCCAACCAAAACACCTCCGAATGACCTAAAATTTTTCACACACATCCAAAATCACCTAACGGAACTACTGCAACTCTTGGAATTCCATTCTGACCCACGGATCAAAATCTCATCTACCAACCGGAATTCGCCAAAATACTAACTTCGCCAATTCAAGACTAATTCTACACCGGACCTCCAAAATCGCTTTTGATCATGCTCCTAAGTCACAAATCATCCCCCAAAGCTAACTGAACCACCGGAAATCGCATCCACACCCTCTAACTAAATATTCAACTTTCGGTTGACTTTTCCAAAACAAGATTTCCTTAAGGAGACTAAGTGTCTCATTTCCATCTAAAACTAATCCAATTCGACTCGATCACCTCAAATACTGATAATGAAGCATAGAGAAACATAATATGGGGGAAACAGGGTGGTAACTCATGTGACGACGGGCCGGGTCGTCACATCCTCCCCAACTAAAACAAACGCTCGTCCTCGAGCGGGTCAAGAAACATACCTGGAGCCTCAAACAAGTGAGGATATCTGCTTCACATCTCCCGCTCGGTCTCCCAAGTAGCTCCTCCACGGGCCGACCTCTCCACTGCACCTTCACCGAAGCTATATCCTTCGACCTCAACCTTCGAACCTGACGACCCAAAATAGCCACTGGCTCTACCTCATATGTCAAATCATCATCCAACTAAACCGTGCTGAAGTCAAAAATATGAGACGGGTCCCCAACATACTTCCGGAGCATATATACATGAAATACCGGATGCACACTAGACAAGCTGGGTGGTAAAGCAAGCTCATAAGCCACTTCCCCAATCCTTCTAAGTACCTCAAAAGGCCCAATGAACCTCGGACTCAGCTTCCCTTTCTTTCCAAACCGCATAACGCCCTTAATGGGCGAAACCTTCAGCAAGACCTTCTCACCTACCATATAAGACACATCCCGAACCTTCCAGTCCGCATAACTCTTCCGACGCGATTGTGTTGTACGAAGCCTCTCCTGAATCAACTTCACCTTCTCTAAGGCATTCTGAACTATCTCTGTCCTCAATAATCTAGCCTCGCCGGGCTCGAACTATCCAATCGGAGATCTACACTGTCTCCCGTACAACGCCTCATATGGAGCCATCTGAATGCTCGACTGATAGCTGTTGTTATAGGAAAACTATGCAAGTGGAAAAAACACATCCCATGAACCCCCAAAATCAATTACACAGGCACGCAACATGTCCTCCAATATCTGAATAGTGCGCTCGGAATGCCCGTCCGTCTGAGGATGGAATGCTGTGCTCAACTCTACCTACGTACCCAACTCCCGCTGAAATACTCTCCAGAACTGAGAACTGAACTGAGTACCCCTATCTGAGATAATAGACACTAGAACCCAATGCAATCGGACAATCTCCCAGATAAAGATCCCTGCCAGCCACTCCGAATAATAGGTAGTACATACTAGAATGAAGTGCGCGGACTTGGTCAGCCGATCCACAGTCACCCAAACCGAATCAAACTTGTTCAAAGTTCGAGGGAGACCACTCGCAAAATCCATAGTAACCCTCTCCCATTTCCACTCAGGAATAACCATATGTTGAAGAACACTGCCCGGCCTCTGATGCTCGTACTTGACTTGCTAACAGTTAAGACATCGAGCTACATAACTCACAATATCCTTCTTCATCCTCCTCCACCAATAGTACTGTCTCAAATCTTGGTACATCTTCGCGGCACCTGGATGGATAGAATACCGCGAGCTGTGGGCCTCCTCCAATATCAAATCCCGGAGCCCATCCACATTGGGCACGCAAATGCGGCCCTGCATCCTCAACACGCCATCACTATCAATAGTCATATCCCTGGCATCATCATGCTAAAACATGTCCTTAAGGACAAGCAAATGTGGATCATCATACTGGCACTCTCTGATGCGGTCATACAAGGAAGACCGAGAAATAATGCAAGCCAACACCCGACTAGGCTCCGAAATGTCTAACCTCACCATCCAATTGGCCAAAGCCTGGACATCAACTGCAAAGGGCCTCTCCCAACTAGAATGTACGCCAAACTACCCATACTAACCGCCTTCCGGCTCAAAGCATCGACCACCACATTGGCCTTCCCCGGATGATACAAAATGGTAATATCATAGTCCTTGAGTAACTCAAGCCACCTCCGCTGCCTCAAATTAAGATCTTTCTGTTTAAACAAATGCTGGAGGCTGCGATGATCAGTATACACCTCACAATATACACCATATAAGTAGTGCCTCCAAATCTTCAAGTCATGAACTATAGCAGCCAACTCCAAATCATGTATAGGGTAGTTCTTCTCATGGGGCTTCAACTGACGAGAAGCATATGCAATAACTCTACCCTCCTACATCAACACGCATCCGATCCCAACTCTTGAAGCATCACAATACACAGTGTAAGCACCTGAAGCTGATGGCAACACCAACGCTGGAGCCATGGTCAAAGCTGTCTTAAGCTTCTAAAAGCCCTTCTCGCACTCATCCGAACACACAAATGGTGCACCCTTCTGAGTCAACTTGGTCAAGGGAGATGCAATAGAAGAAAATCCCTGGACAAACCGGCGATAGTACCCTGCCAACCCAAGAAAACTACGGATCTCTATGGTTGAGGTCGGTCTAGGCCAACTCTGCACCGCCTCTATCTTCTTCGGATCAACCTGAATGCCATCACTGGACACCACGTGCCCTAGGAAAGCCACAGAACCAAGCCAGAACTCACATTTGAAGAATTCAGCATAAAGCTTCTGCTCCCTCAATCTTTATAATACTACCCTCAAGTGTTGTGCGTGCTCCTCCTGGCTACGCGAGTACACCAGGATGTCATCAATAAACACAATCACAAATGAATCCAGGTACGGCCGAAATACACTGTTCATCGAGTTCATGAACGTGGCTGGGGCATTAGTCAGCCCAAAAGACATGACAAGAAACTCATAGTGCCCATATCTCGTCCTGAAAGCCGTCTTCATAATATCAGAATCCCTAATCTTCAGCTGGTGATAGCCTGAACGGAGATCAATCTTAGAGAATACCTTTGCCCCCGGAGTTGGTCAAACAAATCATCAATGTGCGGTAATGGATACTTGTTCTTCACAGTTACTTTGTTCAGTTTCCTGTAATCAATGCACATTCTCATTGTACCATCCTTCTTCTTCACAAATAGAACCGGTGCACCCCACGGTGACACACTAGGATGAATGAACCCCTTATCTAGGAGTTCCTGAAGCTGCTCCTTCAACTCCTTTAACTCTGCTGGTGCCATATAATAGGGAGGAATAGAGATGGGCTGAGTGCCCGGCACCAGATCAATACCAAAATCAATGTCCCTGTCCGGTGGCCTGCCCGGCAGGTCTGTTGGAAATACATCAGGGAAGTCCCTCATAACGGGAACAGAATCAAGACTAAGAGCCTCAGCTCCGACATCTCTCACAAATGCCAAATATAATAGACAACCTTTCCCAACCATCCGCTGGGAATCACCCTGCTAGGCACATAGTCAGTCATGCCACGCCACTCAATCCTCGAGACTCCCGGAATGGCCAATGTGACTGTCTTAGCATGATAGTCCAGAATAGCATGGCATGAGGATAGCCAATCCATGCCCAGAATAAAGTCAAAATCTACCATGCTCAACAGTAACAAATTGACCCGGGTCTCCAGACCCCCAATAGTCACTAAACACGATCGATATACATGGTCTACAACAATATTATCGCCCACCAGGGTGGATACATGAACAGGTAACGCAAGGCACCCCCGGATCGTACCCAAATGATGAGCAAAATAAGAAGACACATAGGAATACGTAGAACCAGGATCAAATAAAATTGAGGCATCCCGGTGGTAGACTGAAATAGTACCTGTGATAACAGCATCCGAAGCAATAGCATCTTACCGGCCCTGAAGAGCATAGAAGCGGGCTTGACCACCTGATCGGCCTCCCCCTCTGGGGCGGCCCCTAGCTGTCTGACCCTCACCCCTAGAGATGGGCCAGAAGACGAGAGCTGACCCCTCTAATGAGACTGACTACCACGGCGCCGAGGACAATGCCTCCATATGTGCCCAACCTCCCCGCACTCATAACAGCTCCCGAGTGCTAGATAATAGGACTGAAGGGAACCCCGCGCATCGGAGTGACTGGATGACGCACTCGGTCTGGAGGAATGCTGAATAGATGGGGCTCGTGATGAACCCTGAGCTGGAAGAGCGCTGAGAGATGGCTGACTCTGCTGATAACCCTGATGACCTCGACCGGAAGATGACCCACGATACTCAGAGCGAGCTGACTGAGGAGGCTTGAATGAACGACCTCTGTTCTGCTGGAACTGACCCCTGGACGGAGCACCACTGAAGCTACCAGAACCTCGAGGCCTCTTGGCCTCCCTCTCCTCTCTGTCCTAACGGCGAGCCATCTCAATATCACGAGCAATATAAACTGCATCCTCAAAGGAAATACCCAAAACTCTCTCTCGAGTCATCAGAACACGAAGGTAATAGTTAAGTCCATCTACTAACCTCTTGATCCTCTCTCTATCGGTCGAAACTATCCATGAGGCATGACGGGCTAACTCAGAAAATCTCTCCTCATAGTGGGTCACATTCATGTCTCTCTGTCGAAGCCACTCGAACTGCCTACGCAGCTCCTCCCTCCGAGACTGTGGTACCCACTTCTTCATAAAGATAGTGGAAAACTCCTGCCATGACAAAGGCGTTGCGCCTGCCGGCCTACGCCGCTCATAAGCCTCCTACCATGTGAAGGTAGCCCCAGTGACCTGAAATGCGGTGAATGCTACCCCGCTAGACTCCAAAATCCCTGCTGTCCGAAGCATACGCTGACACTTGTCAAGAAATCCCAGGGCATCCTCGCCCTGAGTACCACTAAAAATTGGAGGATGGAGCCTACTGAACCTCTCGAGACGACACTGCTCATCGTCTGGCATAGCTGGAACCACAAAATCCTGAACTGGTACAACCGGCTAGGCTGGAGCTACTCCCGGTGTCTGTAAACCCAGCAACACCTGCTCCAATTTGCGAGCAGCAGGGACCTGGCTGCCTCCCCCTGCCTGAGAAGTAGCTGCTGTAGTAATGGCTGAACCTACCTGGGCTAAGCCAGTGCAAACTAATAGTATCTGTGCCAAGGTCTCCTGGAGACCCGAAATCACAATGGGCATTGCCGTTCCTGAACAGGTGCTGCTGAAATGTCTACAGCTGGGGCCTGATCCTGAGCCGGGGTAACTGGTGGAGCAACAGGTGTTGCCCTTCCGGCTCTGCCCCTACCACGACACGACCGCGTCCACGGCCTCTAGTACCCTCAGTAGATGGTACCGGTGGTTGTCCGCCTCATCCTTTAGCGTGGGTCCTCTCCATCTGCAAGAGAATAGAATATAGAAGTTTAGTTCTCGAATTCAACAAAGTCGCACGACAAGAATTTCAAGAATGTGAAATTTTCCTAAAGGTTCTGCAGCCTCTCGAGGATAAATACAGACGTCTCCGTACCGATCTCGAGACTTTACTAAACCTGCTCATGACACGTGAGACCTGGTAACCTAGGCTCTGATACCAACTTGTCACCACCCAAATTCCCAACCCGGTCGTGATGGTACCTCTCATGAAGACAAGGCCAGCCAACAGAACATTAACACTTATTTTAACAATTTCTTAGCATAAACAGGTCTAAATCAAAATTACCGAATGATCATAACTGCAGAAATAAAAGGTAATATAACGGGGAAAAACCATCCCAACTCAACCCGATGATCGAGGTGTCAGAAGTCATTAGCTACTGCAGAGTTTAAATAAAATACCACAAGTCTGTATCTAGGAACATAGTCCTAAGATAAAAGAAATACATAAGATAAGGATGAAAACGGGGTTGTGGATGTCGACAGCTACCTTGTCTCTTCGGGTCCGCCTGGTCTGGGAGAAATCATCGCTCAGAAACGACCTCAGCTATGCCTGTATCTGCACACATGGTGCAGGGAGTAATGTGAGTACTCCGATCCAGTAAGTAATAAAAATAAATTAACGACTGAGAACATAAAATCCCATGAAGGCACAAGTAATGCTATATCAAGCAGTAAAACCAGATAAACAGTAAAACCAGTGAAATGTAGCAAGAAATTCTCTTTCAAAACCATTAAAACAATTATGCTCAACCAGTAAGAAATGCTCAGAGAACTGCCCCTCGGGTATGATTGTTGTTCCTAGTCAGTCATTGTTACCTGACCAATCAGCCATTGTTACCTGACCAAAACGCGTATTACAGTGCCATTGTTACCACTAGTCAGTCATTGTTACCTGACTGTTCGGTCATTGTTACCCGACTGAAATGCGTATAATAGTCTCATTGTTACCATTGTCTCAATTTAATCACTCTAGATGGGTACCCACGCTCACTGTGGGTGTGTACACTCCGGAGGGGCTCCTACAGCCCAAGCGCTGTCAACAAGGCCTGAAAGCCTTAACAATATCAATACAAGGCCTGAAAGCCTGCTCACAATACACTCGAGGCCTGAAAGCCTCCTCACATCAATCATCATGCCCTCACATAAGGCCCTCGGCCTCAATCAGTCCAAAAACAGATAAAATCCCCTCGGACATCAGTAAAACAATAATACTCAGCTCAAACAATAGTTCAAATATCAGTAAAAACTCGAAGTTTGAGTAAAATATAGCTGAGTTCATGAAACAATGTAATAACAATGACTGAGTTCAAATAATATTTCAATTAGTGAGGAAAACAGTGATGATAACTCATAACGAGTTCAACAGTCGGCAATATTCCCCAAATATGACAATAAGCCCAAGTCATAGTGGAAAACAACAAGTCATAGCTAAATAAGCGGTAAGATATCATCCGAATTGGACCAAGTCACAATCTCCAGTAGTAAATGACCCCGCGCTCGCCATTGAACGCGTGTCTCATCTCAACACAGCACCAAGTTGTGCAAATCCGGGGTTTCAAACCCTCAGGACATCATTTAAAATCATTACTCACCTCTAGCCAGCCAAAAGTCTAGCTCGCTAAGCCTTTTCCCCTCGAATCGACCTCCTCGCACGTCGAATCTGATCAAAACCACAAGGAATGTGTTACAATAGGCTAAGGGAACATAACCCAATCGAAAATACTCGAAAAACATCGAAAATCACGAAGTTGGCAAAATCCGAGCCTCGGGTCCACTTCTCGAAAAATTACGAAATTCACACCATCGGATTCCTCGTCTCGCCAGTCTATACATATCAAAATTTCAAAATCGGAGTCCAAATGCTCCCTCAAATCCCAAATTTCATTTCAAAAACCAAGCCCTAGTTCTTCCAATTTTTACCCAATTTTTCCAAGAATTAAAGGTTGATTCTTCAATAAAATGATGTTTCTAGGCCATAGGACTTACCACCAATCGATTCCTAGTCAAAACTCTCTAAAACCCCGGTCAAAAGCTCTCAAGCTCGCTCAAAAATGGTGGAAATAACATAACCCTCGAGGATGAAAAATGATATAAACTCGTACTGGCCTTAAGGGGTTTCCACTTCTACGGTCCCCACGCCCGCATCCACGTGACCGCTTCTGCGTTCCTTGTTCGCTTAAGCGGAATTTTATGAAATCACAAGGGTCGCTTCTGCGACACATTTTTCTCGCTTCTGCGAAGTCTCCCTCCAAGTCCAAACCGCTTCTGCGACTTCTGCTCCGTTTCTGCGGACTCGCTTAGGAGAAAATAATTCCGCTTCTACGGAACTGCTCGACCTCACCCTCTTTTACACCTGCGATGTCATCTCCGCTTCCGCGCAACCGCATCTGTGGTCTCCTTTCCGCAGATGTGGAAACACCTGCTGCAACTAAAAACCTGCAATTTCCAACTTTAATTTCCTTCCGTTAACCACCCGAAATCACCCCGAGGCCCCTGGGACCTCAACCAAAGGTACCAACATATCCCAAATCATCATACGAACTTGTTCCAATTATCAAAACACATCAAACAACAATTAAAAAGTTAATTCACATCGGATTCAAGCCTAAGTTTCTTCAAAACTTCCGAAACTTACATTCGATCGAAACCCCAACCAAAACACCTCTGAATGACCTGAAATTTTGCACACACATCCAAAATCACCTAATGGAACTAATGCAACTCTCAGAATTCCATTCCGACCCCCAGATCAAAATGTCACCTACCAACCGGAATTCGCAAAATACTAACTTCGCCAATTCAAGCCTAATTCTACACCGGACCTCCAAAATCGCTTCTGATCGCGCTCCTAAGTCACAAATCATCCCTCGAAGCTAGCCGAACCACCGAAAATCTCATCCGCGCCCTCTAACTAAATAGTCAACTTTCGGTTGACTTTTCCAAAACAAGCTTTTCTTAAGGAGACTAAGTGTCTCATTTCCATCTAAAACCAATCAAATTTGACTCGATCACCTCAAATACCGATAATGAAGCATAGAGAAACATAATATAGGGGAAGCAGGGCGGTAACTCACGTGACGACGGGTCGGGACGTCACAAAAATACAATGAAAAAAAGATAATAAATACAAAGAAGTAGATGAAATTACAGCGAAATACATTGAAATATATTAACAGAAAATTCAAGTTGCTCAGCCCCAAACTCTGTCGTCTTTGTTCAAGAACAAACCCTAATTTCCGACGAATCCACCGTCGAGCAGTGGTAGCAGAATAAAGACTTTGTTAAAGCTTGAATCTTGTATTGAAGATGATAGAAGTTGAGAACCTCGAGTTTATCCAATATTAGAACTCTTCTTTCTCCAGAAGATGAACCTTGAGAAGATGACGCCGTCGAACAATGGTGGCAGACTGAGGACTCTTCTTTCTCCAATATTAACATACCTATAGCATTATTAATTTAAGACTTGCAACAGTTAATTAAAATGATGACTAATTCTGAAGAAACCAAATTGAGCATGAAGTTTTTGATTGACACCAAGGCTCTGAAAGTTGTATTTGCGGAGGCTGAAAAGGATTGCATTTATTTCTTCTTTCACATCCTCTCATTGCTTGTGGGTAGTGTTGTCAGGCTTCTTAAGGAGAAAGGGATGAACGGATGTTTGCCTAACCTCTACGGCAATATAGAAAATCTGAATGGCACCTACATTCAATATAAGGAAGGCAAGAACAACCTTTAAAAACCTAAATTCCCCATTGGAATCTCTTCGGTTCCTCTTCTATTGCTTAGTGACGACGTTCCGACACAAAAAACTTTATATAGATATGTTTGCAGTTGTAGCAACTCCTACACAACCGATGACCCTAGTGCTATCTGTCCAAATTGTCGAAACCATATGTCAACATATTTGACATGGTAACATATATGAATGCTCCAATGGAATTAGAGAAATTGGAATTGGAGAGAACGTAGGTGATGTGGGTGAGAGGAATTTTGATATTGAGCATCGTATTTTCAGGGAATGGGGGAAGAGAATGGCATGTATCAAAGTAGAGAGATAAAGAAAATAGTGTAACTGAATAGCGTATTTAGTGGCTTAGGGTTAGGAGGTAACCAAAATTAGATATTTTGCTATAAACACTAAAAGATATCTATAGAATATAATTTTTTTAAATGATATTTATTTAAAATAAATAAAGTGTTAATCTTTACTATAGGAGGTAAAAGTTCCTACTTTTTATTGTGGTATATGTAATTTTGTGTTTGTTTGTGATTAAATTGATTTTTTGTTTTTATCCGTTATAGATTATTAATTTGCTAAAAGACTAGTAAACTAGATAATTTTTTACTTTAGTTCCCTATAGTGGTATCTTGTGGCCTAGTGCAGTGCTCGTATTTGTAATGTAGTGATCTTTTAACATAGTAAAATGTAGTGCCATTTACCGTAGTATCCTTATAGTTATAGAAATTAATCATTTAAGTATCTCTTATTGCCAAAAATACGTCAAAAATATGATAGTTCAAACACAAATTATCTCCAGTTACAGTCAACAAACTTAAGAGCAGAAGAATTCATGATACATTGGTGCTACTGGACCTCAAATATTGTGTCCGGAACCAAAATATGAATATTTAATAATTAAATTTTCTATAGTTATGACAATTATTTAATTATAGTATAGTAAAAAATAAGTCAATAACAAACAAACAAACAAACATATAAAATAATAAAACTAACATATTAAATAATAAAGCTATCATATTAAATAATAAAACTAACATATAAAATAATAAACTAACACATAAAATAACAAACCTGTTGAGTAAAAAACTGAAAAAAATTCTCATCAAGAACATACGAATTCAGGATACATTGGTACTACTGGGCCTCAAATATTATGTCCGAAACCAAAAATGTGAATATTTAATAATCAAATAATGTATAGTAAAAAATTGAAGAATAACTAACAAACATATAAAATAATAAAACTAACATATAAATTCATAAAACTAGCATATTAAATTAACATATAAAATATAAAATTATAATATTGAAAATGTACCAAACTATTTAATAATATAGTAAAAATATCGAATAAAATTTAATATTCAAGGTATTGCAATATATTTAAGCAGGGGAAAAGAAAAATAATATAATTAATTTTGTTCAATTTATAGTAGTCGTTATGAAGGTTCCACCTTTGCATCCGGGACCTGCCTCCCTAGAGCTACTACAGCTACAGGTCGAGCATAGGTTTTCCTACATATGAGAGGGGGAGTTATTGGCCCAAACTTTACGTTCTAGGTGAATAGACGATGTGTGGGACTTTCTTAGGGACCACCAGCTTCATCCCCATGTAGTCAGACGCCTGCAGGATATGAGTTTTTATAGGATCATTGAGATCGGCCGGCTGCAACTAGATTGGTCGTTGATCGCGAATTTGGTAGAGCGGTGGCGACCAGAGATGAACACATTCCATTTGCCCATTGGCAAGACCACTATCACGCTGCAGGACGTGGAGGTCCTGTATAGGCTGCCGGTTGATGGACTTGTTGTTACTTTGTCGCAAGGTATGAGAGATCATACGGGAGATCAGTACTTGGAGACATTGCAGCGGCTCATCGATTTCCGGCCAGAGGATGAGGGTGTATTGGTTGGGGCTAGTCATCTTGCGTTGACGCCCATCCAACTGCATTTGGAATCCATGCATGATGATATTACTCATGATACACCAGAGCTTCATATTAACCGGTACATGAGGTCACTGTTGTTGCTTATGTTTGGAGGCGTATTGTTCCAGAACACTTCGGAAAACCTAGTCAGCTTGAGATTTCTTCATCATCTTGAGTGGCTAGATGATTTACATCAACACTACTGGGGTGCTCTTGTTCTTGGTTATTTGTACCGATAGATGTGTCGGTCATACATGGGCACCTAGCGAGACATTGCAGAATTTATGTCGTTGTTGCAGGTGAAAACATAGTCAAATACTCTTTTCATTATAACATACATCATAAAAATATACCTTAAATTTTACGTCCAAATTGTATATTAGGTTTGGTCCTGGGAGCGGTTCCTACAGTTTCAGCCACCTCTACCACCCATAGCTCAGGATGTACCAACTTCACATTAATCCCTTTGGCTAGGAGGTGAGCTGAGAGGCAGGGATACGGACGCGAGTATGAGGCTCGACATAATCTCCTCTATTGCAGAGATTTGTTGAATTTTCTAGAGGACACGCAGGTAATTCTATACTTAAGTTTACTTGGCCTGCATTAGATATGTGTTTTGTATACTCACGATTCCTATTTTTACGTGATCGTTCATTTGAACTTCATACAGCGACGAGCTAATAGCTAGTTTGCCCGACTATTGCTCTACCGGGCGACTTATGTGAAGCTCTTCCGTCCCATTGATATTTTTTGATATTGTCGAGCATCATGCCACAGAGCGAGTCCTTCGCCAGTTTGATCGACCGCATCATGTATCTCCACCGCCCGCTTGTGTTAGGACACATTACCAGCGGGATGATTGTTCGAGGGTTGACCAGGCATATAAGGCATGGCTAGAGGCATAAATCAAGACTTGGGACCAGCGGCGTGACCTGATTCCACCACCCCCTCCAGCCTATCTTATGGATGGTGAGCATGCTTATATTGGCTGGTACTGCAATATTACCTAACTTATCGTGAGGAATTTCGTTCATCGCGCTAGCGGTCGATTCGTTCCATACACCGGGAGGCATGAGGCTATGGTATGTCTTTTGGTATACTTGGTTATAACATTAACATTACCATTTTGCAATTAATATTGTGCAGGTTATTGGACTACATATGTTCCACCAGCTGGGACTGCAGATGCAGCAGTATACCGGCGAGGGAGCAGCCGCTTTGCATGACTATGGCCGACATGTTACAGATTTGGCTACCCGAACATTGCAGTGAGCTCGGATGATGAGCGCGTAGGACACACTAATCTCAAAGTTGCAGGGCACATTATTGAGGGCGAAGTGCATTCTACAAAGCCTGAAGGCATGTGAATTTGGGTCAAAAAACTACAATGGATTACCCTTTACTCAAAACGGTGTGTTTACGAAGTACTGTATCGCTGACATGAGCTTGTTGTAGCACAAGCACTGTCTGTAGCCTTCTAAAAAACACACACAAAGATGAACCAAAAGTGATTAGGCATCTGATGAAGGAGATTCTAGAGATGGGAAAGGCACTTGTTGTTCATCATGCAATGGAAGATCTTAACTTCTTGAGAGGAATGGAGGATCAGTACTGGGATTTATTAAAAAATGATAAATTGCATAGAGACAATGATTATCCTATTTTTCCAAAAGTTGTCGAGTGGGAGGGACTACCTAAGTTTGTACCATAGACGTTGGACTGCAATATAACAAGTACATACAATTATTACAAACACATTACAGAATCAAAACACTACGTGTATCCTTGATAGTTGGGCACATTAGATGAACTTCCACCAGGAGCTGGATTACCACCGCCACCCATACCGGCTAAAGGATATTTACGATGGTCGTGTCCTGTTTGCGAGTATATGACATATTTATGTGCATAAATGATATCACCAATATCTATTTAGTTCCGTATACACGTTCTTTTTTGTGCTTGTAGCTTATGCAAATAGTCCTTGTTACACACCATTTTAAATGGTTTCGAAAGCCAATAATACTCAGCACCCACTGACTGCAACTGCCCACTATATATGTTTAAGTATGAAGCAATATTGTATTACTTATCAACATAGTTGGTTGGCTCTAAACCTGGTTGAAAGCACTTGATGGAATGTGAGCATGGTATCTGGTAGATGGACTATTTCCCACAAGAACACAACCTGCTGGCTTCATTTACGGTGTGCATATTATTCCCCCAATTTTGATGGATAGCGGTGCGAACTTCAAAAATAATTCACTCGTTTGCAATACTGTAAAAATGAATGCCAATGTGCTCGCCTCCTGTATTTCTCAAATCTTTTCATTGGTATTGGCATAAATTCAACACCCCTCTCCACCAATTTCGATGCACCTCTATGCCTTTCAACAAACCTCTCCGCCATCTATTTGAATGACTTCCGTACCATGGCAGTGATAGGCAATCTATGTGCAGACTTTAATAACCCGTTGAAAGACTCTGACATATTTGAAGTTGGGGTTCCCCATCGTCTGCCACCATCCGCATGCAATGTACACTTGTCAAGTTCATATCGCATCAACCAATGATAGGCTCTTTCGTTTTCCTGCCATATCGATTTCATGCCCCTCCTGAATTTGCACTCCTAGTGATCAGTTGCAGCCATCCACATTAAATCATAAAACTCCTTGTTGGGATATTTCTTTTGAAAATCGGCCTTCATGTTCCTCACACAGTAACAGTAGTATGCATACGACTCCTTCCATTTAGGCAAATGCTCTACAGAACATAATATACCATCATGTCGATCATATATTAGACAAATACCTGAACGTTATTTGACAACGTGCTCCTTCAAGTGATTCAAAAATAACGTCCACATATCTTAGCTTTCATTGGCACATATGGCAAAATCTAGGGGAAATATTTATCCATTAGCATTTACTGTAATGGCTATCAACAGCTTAATATCATACTTTCCAAAGACATGAGTACCGTCTATGGATATTACCGGCCGAAAATGCGCAAAACAATTAATTGCTGGTTTAAATGCCCAGAACACGTATTTGAATATATATTCTAGTATTCCCTCACTCCGCTCAAGCTTCCATTCAACAACAGTCTCGGGGTTAAAGTGTTGCAATATGGCCATGTACCTGGGTAGAGATGCAAATGACTTATCCCGGTCACCATAAATAATTTCAAATACACGTTTGCGCTCGAGATATGCTTTTTTTTTTTGTAATAGTACACCCATATTCCTGGTGGATGGATGTAATACACTCTTTGAACTTGTACCTTATGAATGCTTGAATGTGTGGAATCAAGACAAGAAAAATCAAGTCAACATCCAAGTTAAAGTGATTCCCACTGAATGTGTCAATTTCACAATTGAGGGTGCCAATGTATTTACCTACTTTCCACATATTTATTTTCTTCTTTATCGCACGCAGCATCCAATTACAACCTGTGACTCATCTTCAGCGAATAACCTTGTATACACCCGGAGATGACTCTTTTACCATCATCTCACGACACTCTTTTATGTTGTACATTTTCACTATGCTTCTAAGGCACTCCTTATCAAGAAAAAGCATGCCCTTTGACAGCACCGTTGGTCTACATTCATCCCACATTGCTGTTCAAATTTTGTCAATATCCCTTGTGAGGGCATCCACATCCAGCGTACTTGGCAAATGATCAAGGTAGGGAATATGCCTTGAATGAAATGGCACATGGGACTCATACACTCTTAGTCTAATGGGAAATGGAGCATGCTCCCTCATTAAATCAGATTCAGCATTCTCTTCCTCATCATCATCACCCTCGTCAGGAAAGGGTGTGTGTCACGACCCAAACCCCGCATTGGTCGTGATGGCGCCTCTCGTGAGGACGAGGCCAGCCAACTAACCAACTTGTCTTTTCAAAAATAATTAAACATAAATAAACAGGTTAAATATGGCTTAATAATATTAATTAGCGAAAATACAACCCAACACAGCCCTAATCGGGGTGTCACAAGTCACGAGCATCTATCAGATGTAAATCCACTACAAGGCCTAAAATATACAAAACCAAAATAATGAACAAAAGAGAGAAAACATGGTGCTGCGAATGCTGGAAGTCACCTCCTTAACTCATGTTACTCTGCCTCTGATCGGCCCAAACCCGCTACCGGGTGAATAGATACCTGCATCTGCACACGAGCTGTAGGGAGTAAAGAGAGTAATAAAGGTAAATAACAACTGAGCAGTAAGAAATCACGTAAAGCAAACCATCATGCTGTATAAAAGCAGGGTACAATCCTTTGAGAAAACAGTGAAGCTGTGGAATCTTTGGAAATATTTTGGCTCAGTTTAAATCTCTTTGAAAAATGATCTTTTCAACATTTACGAAAAGATTTCAAAACAGTTAGTGCCGATAAGCACAGAAAATCTGCTCCTCGGGCACAAATACCACAGTATGATAGGTAAAAAGGGCAAGTAAATATGCAAGATGAGCACATAAAAGTTCGGGCAATATCTCAAAAACAGTACCAGCCCCTCGGGCTCAATATCAATCGCTCAGAATAGTATCAACCCCTCAGGCTCAGTATCAGTCACTCAGCATAATATCAGCCCCTCGGGCTCACTCTCATATCACATGGGTACCCACGCTCACTGTTGGTGTGCAGACTCCGGAGAGGCCCCTTACAGCCCAAGTGCTGTATCAACATAAGGCCTTAAAGCTTTCTCACGTCACACTCAAGGCCTGAAAGCCTCCTCACATCACACTCGAGGCCTGAAAGCCTCCTCACATCACACACGAGGAATGAAAGCCTCCTCACATCATACTCGAGGTCTGAAAGCCTCTTCACATCACACTCGAGGCCTGAAAGCCTCCTCACGTCACTCACAAGGCCTGAAAGCCTCCTCACATCGCACACAAGGCCTGAAAGCCTCCTCAGTCCAGAAAATATCATAAGCCTCTCGGGCATCAATAAAATAGTAGTGCTCAGCCCAAACAACAGTGGAAATGTCATTTAAGTCTCAAAATGCAATTAAAGTTGCTGAGTTTGTAAAATAGTATAATCAACAGGACTAAGTTCAAGTAGTATATCAAATAGTGAGGAAAGAGTGATAAAAATCCACGGAGGACTCAAGTAGTCGGCATTAATCCCAAATTATGGCAATCAGCCTAAACCATGATAATAACAAATAAGTTCCAGTAAAATACGCGGTAAAATTATCAATCAGGACGGACCAAGTCATAATCCCCAATGGTGCTCTACCCCGCGCTCACTATCCGGCGTGCAAGTCACCTCAATATAGCACTACGATGTGCAGTCCGAGGTTTCAAACCCTTAGGATATCATTTACAATCATTACTCACCTCGAACCGGCGAAATCTCTAGCTCGTGATGCATTTGCCTCTCAAATCGGCCTCCACGCGCGTCGAATCTATCCAAAAACAGAGCGAATACATTACAATATGCTAAGGGAACAAAGCCCAAGCAAAAATAATCAATAACGGGCACAAATCCCGAAATTACCAAAATCCGAGCCCCGGGCCCACTTCTCAAATCTCAAAAAATTTTACATTAGTAGATTCCTTATCTTCTCACGAGTTCATACACACCAAGAACTCTCAAATCCAAGCTCAAATGACCCATCAAATCCCAATTTGATATACCAAAGAATCAAGCCCTAGTTCTTAAATTTTAGGCTTAATTTCCATAAATTTCAAGGTTAATTTCACATAATAATCGTGTTTTAAGGTCATAGAACTCACCTCCAATAAATCTCAGTCGAGACCCTCTTCAATTTCCGTCCAAAAGCTCTCAAGGTTGCTCAAAAATGGTGGAAAAATACCTTAGCTTGCGGAACAAAATGAGCTTTTAAAACACTTCTCTGATCAGACATTTTCGCATCTGTGATTACTTCACCGCATATGCGGTTACCTCTTATGCGGTTTTCCCTCCGCTTTTGCGGAAATTACACTTTCACTCAGGACCGCTTTTGCGGTCTAAATCTGCATCGGCGGACTTCTTCCCGCTTCAGCGGAACACCTCCCAAGGCCTTTATCCGCTTCTGCGGCAAGCTCGCACCTGCAGAAGAACAATTCCTCAAGAAGCTCGCACCTGCGTCTCCCTTACCGCATCTACGGCCCCTTTTCCACAGATGCAAAAATACCAGAAACTAGCAACTCAGAAATACAACAAGTCCAAAATTCATCCGAATGGCCATCCGAAATCACCCCGAGGCCCCCGGGACCTCAACTAAAAGAGCCAACCCATCCTAAAACATCATTCAAACTTGCTCCAATCGTGGAAACACATCAAACAACACTAAAATCATCAATTTACATTGGATTCAAGACTAAGTTCTTTTAAAACTCCCGAAACTCGCATGCGATCAAAAACCCAAACAAACAACGTCCGAATGACCTGAAACTTTACGCACACATCCCAAATCACTTAACGAAGCTACAGCAACTCTCGGAATTCCATTCCGACCCTCGGATCAAAATCTCACCTATCAATCGAAATTTGCCAAAATAATAACTTTGCCAATTCAAGTCTAATTCTACATCGGACCTCCAAAATCACTTCCGATCACATTCCTAAGTCACAAATAATCTAACGAAGCTAACCAAATCATAAAAACTCCAATCCAAGCTCATATACAAATAAGTCAACTCTCGGTCAAACCTTTCAAATTCAAAGCTTTCAACTGAAACTGTTCTTTCGAATTCATCCCAAATTTTCATGAAAACCCAAAACCAACGATCCACATTGGTCATAATACGCAACACGGGCAAGTCATGCCTGAGAACTGGCGATCAAAGTGCAAAAGTTCAAAATGACCGGTCGGGTTGTTACATCCTCCCCCACTTAAACACACGTTCATCCTTGAACGTACCCAGAGTTGTTCTAAAACCCAACCAATCGATTAATAACCTTACCATGCATATACCCGGGGGTGATCCCACGTCACTCTATCTCATATAGGTCCGATAACGCATTTTAACTAAAATCACACAATTTAATCCAACCCGTAAGTCATAGAGCCACATTTCATTTTCCGAAATCACACACAAGATCAGAACCTCACATCTCTATTCCGAATAAGCCTGAACCAACTGTAATAACCCATACCTGCAACCTCAAGTGCAATTATATGATATACCACATAACTCAAACACTCAAAACGATAACTTCTATTCACAGCAGTTGCACACAACACCCGAATACTGGTAGAAAACCTCTTATCAACTAAGGTCTTATTCCACACTTTCACATACTGCCAATGGTAAAGGAAACACGCAATAAATTATAACCATTTTCTCAAGTCAACCATTCATGAAGTCACTTCCTTTTTGGCTAATACCACAGCAGATTTCCGAGCCGAACCTCGACATTGTCCTTCCAATAAGCTGAAATCAAATCCTTTCGTATTTATTAATGACCCCAACGATCACCTCGAATCCAACACACTACTCTGGTGACATGACACATCAATGCAGGCTTAAGCCACAACTCGCATAACTCGCGCACCGATAAGAAACGATCTGGACATACTCAAATCATGAAAATGACCCCAAACGAAAGAGTTGTACCTCACGCTCATCAGCACCACCACAACACAAAGATGAGACCATGTCCCACATCTTAGAAATAGAACACATGAATCTACCTCGAAAGGTCATATCTCCACGTAGCCTCGCTACAACGCGCGATCCTATCCAAACACTGCTATACATGGAACACCTCAAGGTACTATGCTCAAAATCGACAACCACGCAAATTTGATGTCTAGAACCAAAGCAAATCATTACCCCCACGGTGAAACAAATAACACACACCACGCAAACCCGATAAAACCAAACCGGTACGTCATTCACTGAGCGACACCCAATTATTCTCCCCGCTCGACTTCCACTATGAACCCCAATAGAACCGCACCATATGTGCCCATAACCAATAATTCATAACGTCTCACAACATAGAAAAGCAACTCATAGATCTCCCCAGATCACTAACAACCTCAATAACGATCAAATGAACCAATCCCTTACAATGCAATTCGGAGCTAACCGAGCCAACACAAGCTAGAACACTATCCGTATTGGCCTACTAACGAACTCCTTATTAAGTAAATCACGAAGTTGCTCCCTCAATACTGGAATTGAATCAATATAAGGAGCCTCAGCCCTGACACTCGTCACAAGAGCCCAAGTAAGAAAGACAATCCTTCCTATCCGTCCGTTGGGTCTTTGAAATATAAAACCACTCTACCAGTATATACTCCGACACACCTCGCCACTCAACCCATGGCATTCCGGCATAGCCCATAGCACAATAGTCCTGAATAACCCAACACGGAGACAACCAGTCTAAACCCCAACATCATATCCGGATCTAACATACCCAATCATAGCCTGATTACGAGAACTTCCGTCGCCACATCCGCACAGCACTTGAAACCCGCATCCGATCCCAATTTTTCCGTCCGAACACATGCCACACCTTTAATACCCAATCATTTCACGATAGATACTCTAAGATTTCCCTGTGCCACCAAGCAACTCGAATATCACCGGTCAACCCAACAAGAAAGTGCCGCAATACTACTGAAGTGCCATTAACTTAATCACATTGCTCCTTTTCTGAAACCCATACTCTCGTCAAATCACTTCCAAATAACAATACCTTTTCCTTAATCATCTGAGGCAACCCGCTGCCTAGGAGTTTTATGAGCTTCTTTTCAGAACTGAACTAAAACCTTGAACACGCAACTCTCGATCCTCCACAACATACTGCATATACCATAACATCCAAGGATAATAGGAAAACTTTTATCTCCCTTTCGAGTCACAGACATCTACGCCCTCAACTACTCAAGAACTTCCATCGATCCCATCTAGAAAAAAAATCATTACACATCCCATGTCTCTCATATTCGTAGAAAACACACATCTTCAACCATAGTAGAAATCAACAAGAACTCTTCTAATTCTGTTTGCATAATTAAACTGCCATGACAGAATCCTTCTAACTAGACCAAGCTAAGCAAGCCATCAAACCCATGAGCATTGCTGCAAAATACTTGTAAGCACCCCTTACCTCGAACACATACAAAGAATTAATCATATCCTTACCATACCGATTCGGTTTACTATCAAGATACTCCATCCATTTAAATTTCCTTCTGTTTCATCCTCAACTTAATCTTTCCTCTTGCTGTAGCACCACAATTCCTCAACCTAGGCTCACTACACAAGACCCAAGCACAAGACCACACTATCTAAGACCCATAAGCCACCGAATACTCTCTCAAATATTACCAGAAACATCACGCTACCGAATACTTTAATCTGATGAACTTCCTGCGAATACGAATCGGTTACTTTTACTTTCCTGATACTGATACATAGAACCTCATAATTTACCCAGAAATACCACAAATCTGAACCTTTTCCAATGAAAACACAGTTTCTAACCACACATGTAGCTTAAAATACCTGATTGTTTCCTGCAGAATCTTGAACACATTCGAACCATTCTCGAAAGTCGTTCACTCTTATTCAAACTACAAATTACCTGGCCCAATGAATAGGACCACCCGTGCCTCATTGGCATTCCGATGCCGCAAAATGAAATCCTCATCTCGATACGACCAAGCAACTTCCTGCTCTATTTACCGAGTATTCTTAACCATCAAAAACTTAAGACATCTTGTGATTCTATCCCTCCATGAAGCATAATGTAGCCTTCGACAAAATTTTCCTTTACTCTAGCCATAGCTAATTTACTCGCCTGCCCCAAACTGGAACCAACATAGTACCTAACCGTGCAATCAACTGCTCACAGTAGACTCCCCAACTTGGCTCGAAGCCATAGATCAAGATACACTCAATATCTCATAACACTTTTACTCTATTGATGCCACATTACCGTAGTGAGATTAAACTCAAATCATTTATAAGTTTGTGAAAATAGAGATCATCTAGTACTGAAAATCTTCTACAAATCTCGCATGCATCCCCGTAACAGTTAAGCCCACGCTCTTAAGCGACCCGAAATTTCAAATTTCAACACGTACCCTTCAACTACACATGAGATCTTCTAATATACACATAAGGATCACACCACTTCAGAACACTCCGCAGGAGATAACCCACCTGCTTCGACTCAATATAATATTTCCAAATACCTTCCACCACCACACACATTACACAGTTACTTAGTCTTCCTGAGTCTGAACTCATACCGCAACATGAAATTTACTTCACTCCTATCTAGGAGACACGAAAAGATTCTTCACGCGCCCATAACTCGAAGCTACACATCCAATCAAATTGGAATCATACACTTACTAGTTCATTTATTATCCCGCAAGCCTTCCTCGTAACTTCCAAGTTACATAGATACATCCCGCCGTACTAACATACTCATCACATAGCTATTCAACTGTCACTTCTACTAATAAGGACACTGACGAACATATAAGTTCAAAACACTTACTCATACAATCAGCACCTTAGTGCTCAAGCCATAGGCAAGGATCTGGCCTCAAGTCCTCCAGACTGGCCCAACATCAAACTCACAAAGATCACATCTCGCCCCTTGATCGGGGTATCACAAGCCATCAAGGCACATCGGATACTGAGCGCTCACTACAAACACGTGGAAGGAATTTCAAGTGTTTCTTTTCATAGTTGAATCAAGGATGCACGATAAGAATTCCAAGAATGCAAAGTTTTCCTAAAGGTTCTACAGCCCCTCGAGGATAAATACAGACGTCTTTGTACCGATCTGCGGGACTCTACTAAACCTTCTCATGACTCGTGAGACCTAGTAACCTAGGCTCTGATACCAACTTGTCACGACCCAAACCCCGCACTGGTCGTGATGGCGCCTCTCTTGAGGACGAGGCCAGCCAACTAACCCAACTCATCTTTTCAAAAATAATTAAACATAAATAAACAGCTTAAATATGACTTAATAATATTAATTAGCGAAAATACAACATAACATAGCCCTAATCGAGGTGTCACAAGTCACGAGCATCTATCAGATGTAAATCCACTACAAGGCCTAAAATATACAAAACTAGAATAATGAACAAAAGAGAGAAAACATGGTGCTGCGAACGCTGGCAGTCACCTCCTTAACTCATGTAACTTTGCCTCTCATCGGCCTAAACCTACTACCGAGTGAATAGATACCTATATCTGTACATGAGGTGCAGGGAGTAAAGTGAGTACTCCAACTCAGTGAGTAATAAAGGTAAATAACAACTGAGCGGTAAGAAATCACGTAAAGCAAATCATCATGTTGTATAGAAGCAGGGTACAATCCTTTGAGAAAACAGTGAAGCTGTGAAATCTTTGGAAATATCTTGGCTCAGTTTAAATCTCTTTTGAAAATGATCTTTTCAATAGTTACAAAATGATTTCAAAATAGTTAGTGTCGATAAGCATAGAAAATCCGTTCCTCGGACACAAATATCACAGTATGACAGGTAAAAAGGGCAAGTAAATATGCAAAATGAGCACATAAAAGTTCGCCCCTCGGGCAATATCTCAAAAATAGTACCAGCCCCTCAGGCTCAATATCAATCTCTCAGAATAGTATCAGCCCCTCGGGCTCAGTATCAGTCACTCAGCATAATATCAGCCCCTCGAACTCACTCTCATATCACATGGGTACCTGTGCTCACTGTTGGTGTGCAGACTCCGGAGAGGCCCCTTACGGCCCAAGCGCCATATCAACATAAGGCCTGAAAGACTTCTCAGATCACACTCGAGGCTTGAAAGCCTTCTCAAATCACACTCGAGACTTGAAAGCCTCCTCACAACACACTCGAGGCCTGAAAGCCTCCTCACATCACACTCGAGGCCTGAAAGCCTCCTCACATCACTCATAAGGCCTGAAAGCCTCCTCACATCACACACAAGGCCTGAAAGCCTCCTCAGTCCAGAAAATATCATAAGCCTCTCGGGCATCAATAAAATAGTAGTGCTCAGCCCAAACAACAGTGGAAATGTCATTTAAGTCTCAAAATGCAATTAAAGTGGCTGAGTTTGTAAAACAGTATAATCAATAGGACTGAGTTCAAGTAGTATATCAAATAGTGAGTAAAGAGTGATAAAAATCCATGGAGGATTCAAGTAGTCGGCATTAAGCCCAAAATATGGCAATCAGCCCAAACTATGATAATAACAAATAAGTTCCAGTTAAATACGCGGTAAAATCATCAATCGGGATGGACCACGTCACAATCCCCAATGGTGCTCTACCCCACGCTCGCCATCCGGCATGCAAGTCACCTTAATATATCACTACAATGTGTAGTCCGGGGTTTCAAACCCTCAGGATATCATTTATAATCATTACTCACCTCGAACCGGTGAAATCTCTGGCTCACGATGCCTTTACCCCTCAAATCGGCCTCCACGCACGTCAAATCTATCCAAAAATAAAGTGAATACATCATAATATGCTAAGGGAACAAAGCCCAAGCGAAAACAATCAATAATGGGCACAAATCCCGAAATTACCAAAACCCGAACCCCGGGCCCACTTCTCAAATCTCAAAAAATTTCACATTTATAAATTCCTTATCTTCTCACGAGTTCATACATACCAAGAACTCTCAAATCCGAGCTCAAATGACCCATAAAATCCCAATTTGACATACCAAAGACTCAAGCTCTAGTTCTTCAATTTTAGGCTTAATTTCCATAAATTTCAAGGTTAATTTCACATAATAATCGTGTTTTAAGATCATAGAACTCACCTCCAATCAATCCCAGTCGAGACCCTCTTCAATTTTTGTCCAAAAGCTCTCAAGGTTGCTCAAAAATGGTGGAAAAATACCTTAGCTCGCGAAATAAAATGAGCTTTTAAAACACTTCTCTGACATTTTCACATCTGCGATTACTTTACCGCATATGCGGTTACTGCTTCTGCGGTTTTCCCTGCGCTTGTGCAGAAATTACACTTTCACTCAGGATCGCTTTTGCGGTCTAAATGCGCTTCTGCGGACACCGCATTTGCGGATTTCTTCCCACTTCAGCGAAACACCCCCAAGGCCCTTATCTGCTTCTGCGGCCCACACGCCGCATCTGCGGCCCACACGCCGCATCTGCGGCAACGCAGATGCGGCTCCAAGCTTGCACCTGCGGAAGAAAAATTCACCAAGAAGATCGCACCTGCGCCTCCGTTACCGCTTCTGCAGAGCTACATCTGCGGCCCCTTTTCCGTAGATGCGAAAATACCAGAAACCAGCAACTCAGAAATACAACAAGCCCAAAATTCATCCCGATGGCCATCCGAAATCACCCCGAGGCCCCCGGGACCTCAACCAAAAGTGCCAACCCATCCTAAAGCATCATTCAAACTTTCTCCAATAGTCAAAACACATCAAACAACACTAAAATCATCAATTTACATCGGATTCAAGTCTAAGCTCTTTTAAAACTCCCGAAACTCGCATTCGATAAAAAACCCAACCAAACAACATCTGAAGGACTTGAAACTTTACACACACATCCCAAATCACATATATAAGCTACAGCAACTCTAGGAATTCTATTCCGACCCTCGGATCAAAATCTCACCTATCAACCGGAATTCGCCAAAATACTAATTTCGCCAATTCAAGCCTAATTCTACACCACCTCCAAAATCACTTCCGATCACACTCCTAAGTCAAAAATCATCTAACGAAGCTAACCAAATCATAAAAACTTTGATCCGAACTCATATACAAATAAGTCAACTCTCGGTCAAACCTTTCAAATTCAAAGCTTTCAACTGAAACTATTCTTTCAAATTCATCCCAAATTTTCCTGAAAACCCAAAACCAACGATCCACATTAGTCATAATACGCAACACGGGAAAGTCATGCCTGAGAACTGGTGATCAAAGTGCAAAAGTTCAAAACGACCGGTTGGGTCGTTACAGTGTGTCATCTCCAGACTCATCGGCATTGTTGTCATAATCACTATTCTCTTCCTGACTCTGTGCATCTGCCAGATCCCGAGTAAATACGCCGTCTTCGGGTAATTGAGTGAGGACAGGACAATCAAGTTGCTCATTTTCACTTCACAACCAAAGAAATAATGAGTTACTGAAATTGGTCCAAACAATACATATAACTTTATATATTCACTTACAAATTATAATGTGTTAATATCCCATGATGCACATTATCTTGTTGATCCTGACTCCCGGATAGACCACCATGATCTAACACACAAAAACTAGGCATATTCCAACTGGCCGTTGGTTCATAACTTGTAAAATTCATATCTGGTCAGTACCCCCTGTGGAATATACGAGTGTTAATCCAAATACAATACACAAAAATATACATCATAACACAAAGGAAAATTGAAGTTTACCACTCGACTTGTTGATTATATATACTAGGGGAGAAATTATTTCCTCGCTCCTCATTCTCCCGTGGAGATAAGTTTAGATCCGGTCGAACTCTTTCAGCCAGATCCTGTTCGGCTAAAACTGCTCCAAAATAACCACCTGATGATTGAGAAATTTCTGTACTTTGCGCAACCTCATTATTGCGAACGTCTTCAGCCTTGACGTATATTTCCAACAGTTTTATCATAATAAATTTCCTGTATTCATCCGGATTCCCCAAAAAATGTCTCAGAATTTCATCTTCTTGGATGTTAAACTCAGCATAACAAGCAACTCCTTGCAGAGACACAGAATACAAATATCTTCCAGTTATTTTAAGATTCACCGAACGTTTGCTCACACTCATTTTTACATATCAATGATACCAATTTATAATACTCCTTTTTAAGTGGCAACTTAATATGATACTGTGGATATAAACTATAGCTTACTGAGTTATTCGCCAGCACAACCTCACCCCCCTTCCCCAATATAATGAAATGCTAATTTTTCGCTCTTCAGATATTATGACAAAATGCAAAAAACTTAACAAAGAAAAATTTCAGAACAATTGGAGATGTTTATCAATGGATTTTTACAAAATCCTTCACATCTTTAAATAAGGCAAAAACCAGTCTGAAGTTCAATTATTTGAGGTATAGCGTCTTTTAGAAAGTTACGCACATAAGAATTATTTGTGGGCCCACTTAATATGTATAGCGTTTTAGTAAAAAACGTTACATATATAGCATTTTTGGATACTTAACTGGCCAAACCGTCGTTAAAGTATAGCATGGTTCCAAAAAATGCTATATATATTTTGGTTGCTAAGCTTTTTTTTCCGCATATTTCGTTCTTTGAATCCAAAAGAACCACATTTTGGTTTCGGACTCGTTAGTTCTATGGGAGGAAAAAGGGCGGGCCAGGTCAGATATAAGTGGGTTGAAAACAGATAATACAAAAACGAAAAAAATATCTGACCTGACCTTTATTTAATATAGATAGAAAATTGGTTAACCGGCGGATAATATGAATATTCCTATTATCCATAGCTTCTTGAATAGAATCACTTCTGGGAGAATTCATAGTATTTCATACTAACTCTCCATTTGACTCTTTGCAAATATAAAAGTTAAACCTATTAGTTATTCATTTTTTTATAACCAACTCATTTTTTGTGTGCGTGATATGGATGGATAACTTTTGCTTTTTTCCAATTTACCACCACTAATTAGTGTTGAGTTTTTTAAGCTAAAATATGCTTAAAAGAGGGTGAATGTGAAATGGAGGGAAAATAAAAATAAAATTTTAAATTTCCCTCCTTGACAATGGGACATTCTCCCATATTGGAAGAGGAAAAAGTTTTTGATGGGTATATATACAATTGCACTTTTTTTTATCTCTTAAAGAGTTAAGAAGAAGGCAAGCCTCACGTCGTCGTCGCTTGGCTCTGATTTGGATTTGGATTAGAATTTGGTCAAATGATCGATTGATAGATTAATTTGGGACCAAATTTATTTGTTAATAGTAAATATTAACGTAATATTATATCCGTGTTGTAACAAAAAATTAATAATCCAAATTTTTTATTTTATTGACTCTGCCCGTCCGTTTTTTGTAACGGAAAACGTTTCCCCTGCCCGTTTTAATTTGCATAAATTGCCATTTACATTATGGCCGCTTTACATAACTAACCTCTCTTCGTTTGAAATCAACAGGTTGGGGCTATAAATAAGTTGTCCATTCTCTCAGATTTTCCATATGGATTTCTGAGTTCTCCTCCTTTCTTTTGCATTATTTTAGCTACAAAGAAAGTAACAATAAGTGTAATTTGCTACTGATCTTTGTGTTTGCTGAAACACTAGGTTTTGAAGTACCGCTATACCTGCGTATAATTCGTTATATCCTGTGAGGAAATAATCTACAACCTTGGGTACTAGAAGGGAATTAAATTCCTTAAGAAAACATTGTGAATTCCGTGGGCTCGGATTAAATTGTATTTCGTTTAGATTTCTGTTTATATGGTATTTTATCTTCTCCAGAATTAATTTATAAATACAGTTTACTAACAAGCTTAAGGAATTTAACTATTTTTTGTATATGTGTTATACTCACTGTTTCTGGAGACTAAAACCTTTGTGATTTTTTTACTCCGTTGGAGATAAAAATCCACGTAATTTTAACGTTTGTTCGTGTCAGTATTTTACAGAAATGACGAATGACAATGGGAACTAAGCTGTTCCTATGATGATTGCCAATGCATCTACAAGCCGAACAACATCGGCATTGGCACCGACAGAAAAACCCAAAAAAATTTCGGGATAGATTTCAAGCGGTGGAAGCAAAAGATGTTCTTCTACTTGACGACTTTAAGTCTACAGAAGTTCATTAAGGAAGATGTTCATGTTCTGCCCGGCGAAACTCCAGAGAATGAATGCTTTCTCGTGATTGAGGCATGGAAGCATTCTGATTTTCTGTGCAAGAATTACATTCTTAGCGGACTAGAGGACGATATGTATAAGGTGTATAGTAATGTTGAGACGCCAAAAGAACTGTGGATTGCGCTTGAAAGGAAATACAAAACTGAAGATACCGGTTTGAAGAAATTCGTTGCCACTAAATTTTTGGACTACAAAATGGTAGATAGCAAGTCTATTATTACTCAAGTCCAGGAATTGCAAGTGATTATCACGATTTCCTTACTGAAGGTATAAGTCGAATTAATACTGATATTGAAAGTAGTAATTTTAGTATTTTTACTTAAAAAAATTTTATTGAAGGTCTTGTAATCAATGAAGCATTCCAAGTTGTAGCGATGATTGAGAAGTTTCTTCCTTTGTTGAAGGAGTTCAAACAATGACATGCAAAATTTGACCAAACAATGTTGATAAATAAATGTGATAAATATGTTTACATTAATAATGTTCCAAATCACATAGTCATTGTTTTCTTATATGTAGATGATATGTTGATAAAGAGTAATGACATTGCCAATATAAATGCGACTAAGCGTATGCTAACTAGCAAATTTGATATGAATGACTTGGAAGTTGTTGACTTAATTCTGGGGATTAATATCCATAAGACTCCTCAAGGTCTGGCATTGTCACAATCTCATTATGTTAAGTCAGTACGTGAAAAATTCAAGCACTTAGGATTTAAAGTTGCAAAGACTTCAATTGACGTGAATCTTGCATTAGCAAAGAACAAAGGCCAAAGCATATCACAATTGGATTATGCTCACGTGTTGGGATGCTTAATGTATATCATGAATTGTACACGATCAAAGCTTGTGCTATAAGTAAATTGAGTCGATACACGAGAAATCCAGGTAAATCTCATTGGATAGTAAGTAAACGAGTTTTGGGATACTTAGAACATACCAAGGACTTTGCTTTGCACTATAGTAAATATCCTGCAGTGATTGAGGATACTGTGATACAAATTGGATCACCGGTTCAACTAATTCTAAGTCCACAAGTGGATATATATTCACTATTGGTGGAGGAGTATACCTTTGAAGTCGTCCAAACAAAATTATATTGTCCGCTCTATAATAGATGCTGAGTTTATAGCCTTAGATAAAGCCAGTGAAGAAGCTGAATGACTCCAGAATTTCTTGGAAAATATTCCATTTTGGCCCAAACCGTTGGCACCAATATGCATATATTGTGATAGCCAAGTGACAATTGAAAAGGATGGGAGAGCTATGTATAACGGTAATTCTCGTCATATACGACGAAGACATAAAACCGTTAGGCAACTACTCTTTAGAGGAATTTTCACGATTGACTACATAAAGTCAAGCGATAATGTGTCGGATCCATTTACAAAAGGCCTAACTATAGAGGTAGTTGAGAAATCATCGAGGGGAATGAGACTATGGCCGAGAACAAGTCATTGCGGCGGTAACTCTACCTAGAAGACTGGAGATCTCAAGATCTAGGTTCAGGGAGATCAAATAAAGACATTAATGACGGTTCAACGTTGTCAACTAAAATTTTGGTCCATTCTCGTGATGAGACAATGTTCAGTACCAAGGATAAATCATTAAGTCGTTCTAATGATTTTTAAATTTGATACGGGGTATATCATATAGTGTATCTACAGTATAACACATTTAGGAATCACCTATGTAAGTGTGAAGTGGTAGCCGCTTCAAGGAGAAATCTGTAAGGCCAGTTCTCTACGCACTTATGAAATCAGGCGGTGTTCATGGCTGAAACGAACACAACAATAAAAATCAAAGACGGTTAAGGGTTAATTGTGTGACTTATGGTTGTCTAGGTATACACCAAAGTTTGACGGTTCAACGATATCAAATCTACATATTGATCGAGTATATCCAACATAAGTTCACTAAGGAAAGTTCAAAGGGAAACCTACTTATCTAGATGCGATTAATCCTTACTTGCGAATCAACAGTTTTTGATGCATATTTCAGTGATATTACCCATTTATGGAGGGAAAATAAAATTTTAACTTTCCCTCCATGACAATGGGACATTGTCCCATATTGGAAGAGGAAAAGGTTTTTGATGGGTATATATACAATTGCTCTTCTTTTATCTCTTAAAGAGTTGAGAAGAAGGCAAGACTCGCGTCGTCGTCGTCGTCGTTCGCTCGGCTCGGCTTCGGCTCGCTTCGGCTTCGGCTTCGACTTTGGTTTCGGATTTGGATTCGGATTTGGTCAAATGATCGATTAATTTTTTGGACCAAATTTATTTGTTAATAGTAAATATTCACGTAATATTATATCCGTGTTTGTAACGAAAAATTAATAATCCAGATTATCCATTTCATTGACTCTGCCCGTTCGTTTTTTGCAATGGAAAACGTTTCCTCTGCCCGTTTTAATTTGCGTAAATGGCCATTTACGTTATGGCAGTTTTACATAACTGATCTCTCTTCGTTTGAACTCAACAGATTGAGGCTATAAATAAGTTGTCCATTCTCTTAGATTTTCCATACGAATTTCTGCGTTCTCCTCCTTTCTTCTTCATTGTTTTAACTACAAAGAAAGTAACAGTAAGTCTGATTTGCTACCGATCTTTGTGTTCGCTGAAACACTGGGGTTTGAAATACCGTTACACCAGTGTGTAATTCGTTCTATCCTGGGTGAAAATAATCTACAACATTGAATACTAAGAGGTGATTAAATTTCATAAGGAAACACTGTGTATTCAGTGGGCTCGAATTAAATTCTGTTTCATTTACATTTCTATTTATATATTTATTTTATTTTCTCCAAAATTATTTTACAATACAGTTTATGAACAGTTAGTTCTATTATTTAACGTGTATGCAAGTTTTATC